>CANNZV010002645.1:0-36179 GCA_947561585.1 Caprella mutica | reverse complement strand
TAACACCTCTAGTGGTTCACAAAGTGTTAACACCTCTAGTGGTTCACAAAGTGTTAACACCTCTAGTGGTTCACAAAGTGTTAACACCTCTAGTGGTTCACAAAGTGTTAACACCTCTAGTGGTTCACTCCAGCTGTGTGGGTTTAAAGTGAGAGTTACTTTACTAAAGAAAATATTTAACCCTACTTGCTATGTCGATAGAAAGGGAAAATGAAGCGTGTGCACTAAGAGTGTGCACTGAGAGTGTGCACTGAGAGTGTGCACTGAGAGTGTGCACTGAGAGTGTGCACTGAGAGTGTGCACTGAGAGTGTGCACTGAGAGTGTGCACTGAGAGTGTGCACTGAGAGTGTGCACTGAGAGTGTGCACTGTGAGTGTGCACTGTGAGTGTGCACTGTGATTGTGCACTGTGAGTGTGCACTGTGAATGTGCACAATGTTCTCACTATACTAATAGTTGTTCTTACAGTATCTACTACAAATAATTGTGTTAAAACATACAAAAACTCTCCATTACTATGTTCAATACAGATTGTGTAACTACACAGAAGCAAACACTGTGTACTGTGTATCCTGTATATCTATACAAACTGTGTAGTACTCATGTATGAATGTGTATATACAAGGATATATGTATATCATTATAAATTAAATATCAAAGTTCAACTGAATTTCCATATCGAAACTTTAATTTTTTTTTGATAAAATATTGAAATTTTTAAATTTATTTTTTAGAGACCAGGTTTGTAAAATTATAAACAGAAAGTTTGACGAAAATGGTTAAGAATATTGAAATACAGTTTAAATACAGTGAATGCTATTGATACAATGTGAACGATGATACTAGACCAGGAAATGAAAAACTGCAATAAATAATTTGTGTAAGTAGTGGACAATAAACTATGTAAGGGAATAAACTATGGTGATGTAAGGGAATAAACTATGGTGATGTAAGGGAATAAACTATGGTGATGTAAAAGAATAAACTATGGTGATGTAAGGGAATAAACTATGGTGATGTAAGGGAATAAACTATGGTGATGTAAAAGAATAAACTATGGTGATGTAAGGGAATAAACTATGGTGATGTAAGGGAATAAACTATGGTGATGTAAAGGAATAAGCTATGGTGATGTAAGGGAATAAACTATGGTGATGTAAGGGAATAAACTATGGTGATGTAAAAGAATAAACTATGGTGATGTAAGGGAATAAACTATGGTGATGTAAGGGAATAAACTATGGTGATGTAAGGGAATAAACTATGGTGATGTAGGGGAATAAACTATGGTGATGTAAGGGAATAAACTATGGTGATGTAAGGGAATAAACTATGGTGATGTAAAAGAATAAACTATGGTGATGTAAAAGAATAAACTATGGTGATGTAAAGGAATAAACTATGGTGATGTAAGGGAATAAACTATGGTGATGTAAAGGAATAAACTATGGTGATGTAAAGGAATAAACTATGGTGATGTAAAGGAATAAACTATGGTGATGTAAAGGAATAAACTATGGTGATGTAAAGGAATAAACTATGTCGATGTAAAGGAATAAACTATGGTGATGTATTATAAACTAAGTGGAATTTGGAAACTCGATAGTGATTGGTCAATACCCAATAACGGTTGGTTCAAGAGTGACTGTCATTGGTCAATTCGTTATGACGATTGTTTCAAGAACTACTGTGATTGGTCAATTCGTTATTTCGTTTGTTGCGGTACTGAGCAGTTTAACGAATTTATATTTCATTAATCTTGTTCTGACGCAAACTGCCAAGCGAAACAGACTGATTTAAGAGAGAATGGTATATGCGGGTACACTGTAAACCATCTGTACCTTGGGGTCTGTAACCTGAGATGTTGACTTACCCTTTGGGGTGCGTCCAGAACCCTGTGCAAACCAACCAAGTGGTCCCCCAGGGGTCTCTCGGTGGAGAAGGTGAATTTGAGGGCTAGAGGGGGTTGGAGGAACGTGCTGGAGAAGACAAAGGGGTCTATATCGTCCAGATAGTGAACCCTGATGGTTATGTTGGTGGGGGTGGGGCTGTGGCGGGGGGAGGGCGTGGCAGTGGGGGAGGTGTTCCCCCCAGTCATGTTATCCTTAGATTTCAATGGGGTGGTGGACTTTAGCTTGCTAAGGAAGGAAAGTCTTGTGGCAGTTGTCGAAGAAGATGATGATTTACTCTCATTCTTGGGGAACATTTCCATGATTTGGGGAGGCAACTTATCCAGTCCGGTGGAAGTGGGGGAACAGAAGGAAGAAGAGGTGGTGGAAGTGGGGGATGAGGTGGTGGATGAGGTGGTTTGTTCTGAACCACACTTATCATCATTTATCGCCTCACAGGTTTCATGACCATTCACCTCTTTATGTTCATCATCACCTTTCTCACCATTCACCACACCGAATTTTTCACCATTCAACTCATCATTTCTCTCACCATTCACCACACTTCTCTCACCATTCGTTACACCGACTTTTTCACCATTCAACTCATCACTTCTCTCACCATTCACCTCATCACTTCTCTCACCATTCAACTCATCACTTCTATCACCATTCATAACACTTCTCTCACCATTCATCACACCGATTTTTTCACCATTCAACTCATCACTTCTCTCACCATTCAACTCATCACTTCTATCACCATTCACCACACCACTTCTATTACCATTCACCACATCACTTCTCTCTTCATCACTTTTTTTGATGGTGATATCCACATCATTCTCCACTTCTTCATCACCATTTTTCTTGCAAGGCTCTTCACCACTGGAGTTGCAGTCTGAATGAATCCCTTCATCACTAAAGGATAGATCGGTTCCCTTCCTTTCATCACTGAAGGGGCTCTCCTTCCCTTCACGAAGGGGTGCTTCTTTGAAGGTTGACGGCATCTTATCTTTTATCTTTGCATAGCTACTGATAACGTTAACAATGGACCCTTTAATCTGATACCAACTTTTTAAACTAGTCGCTTTTTGGAACTAACGGTTTGACTGGTCAAAAAACTAGTTTTATTAATTAGCCACTAGTAATTAGACACCTGGTTGTACATCACTAAAGGTCCTAGTTAATTTAGCACTGTTCACTAGGTAGGTAGCACTGTAAGGTAAGTAGGTTGTCTTGTGTCCCACATTTCTCTCACTCAGTTCTCAGCAGTCAGTCAAACACTAAGAACCTCTCGTTGCTGAGGTAGAACTAGCACTGACCTACTGTCTAGTCCTGGCTAGTAGAAACTAACCAGTCACCACCTGCTCGGACCAGTATATGAATTTGACGGACTTTTTCCTTCGCAAATTTATTCAATTTCTTTTACTCGCAAAATTGAGGGAATTTTTTTTGCAAATTTCAAATTTGATGGATTATTTTTCTAACAAATTTGACTTTTTTTTTTGCAAATTTGATGTAAAACCTTAACAAAATATTCTGATCGTCTTCACAGTATACAAAAATTGTGACTAACCTAATAAAGTTTAATAATTTTCTCAGTCAACTTGAAAAAGAAAATTTGATCATTTGATTTATCTTCATCAATCTGGGGTCACCACCCTGAAGTTAGCTACCTCAGCATCAACAGACTCAACAGCCTAGGGTGATAACCATGCTTTTATGTAGTTAATTTTAATTCAAAATGTAACTATTTATTAATTATACTTAAATTTTAATTTTTCGGTATATACTGTTTAGAATTTTGATATTATTTTGGAAATATAAAAGAACTTATAAGTGCTCATAAATATAAATAATGTTATTGTATGCAGACTATATTTCATTAATATTGTATTTCTTAAAATAATTGATAGTAAATTCATTTTTTATAAATCATTTTGTATTGTATTTCTTAAAAATAATTTAATATAGATTGTGATTTTAAATTATTTATCAATTATTGTTGTTTTGAATAACATTTATACATACATTTTTTAATATAATTAAATACAATATTGCATTTTTCAAAGTAATTCATTATATATTGTATTTTCTCAATATATATTTCTGTATTTTTTACTATATAGGTACTACATATTATAAATAAAAACTTTTAGTGTGAATTTGTTTTCTTAACTTTCAATATGTGAAGAGAATTGTATTACGAAAGTAAAGTGAACATGTAGTTTGTTGCTATATAGATGACCTAACACCTGACACATTAATTTGATCACTGTGTTATATGTAGAAACAAAAACAGTAAAACTCCTCCATAGTGAATGTAGTGACCTGAGTAGGACAACAATTATAGTGAACAAATCAGTTTTCTAAAATTAATGGCTATTAATGGCAGACTAAAGAAAATTTGTTCACTATACGGGGTAGTTCTCTCACTCAGGACTCTACCTTCATTGTAGAGGACTCTATTATAGAGAAGTTCACTATAAAGGAGTTCACTATAGAGGAGTTCACTATAGAGGAGTTCACTATAGAGGAGTTCACTATAGAGGAGTTCACTATAGAGGAGTTCACTATAGAGGAGTTCACTATAGAGGAGTTCACTATAGAGGAGTTCTAGCTACTGTACAAAAGAGAAAAACAAGTTGAACTTTCTTCCAACTAAACTATTATATTTTGATAACAAAATAAGTTAGTAAAATCTAGGAAATGTGATAGGTATTAATTATGCAATGTTTTTTTTAATATTTAGAAACAAGATTAACATAGAGAATTCAATCTCCTAACATGGAATCGGACCAGAGACCTCTTGCATTGCCATATATTAAAAATAAACCTATTTGGGGTAAATTTCGAGTTACCGGACAATTCTACATTTTAGATCATGTAAGAAATTTTTTGATAATAATTATTATTTGATTTTCATTTTAATTGGTATTCATGAAAACTACACTTTGATAGATACAAATTATTATACTGAAAGATGAATATCTTTTAGTACACGATCGACAATAAGTTACCGTCCCATAACTCAGAAGTTACTCTCTATTTTCTTTTCAATACTCACCCCCTCTTTCACAGCTTGGATGATCTCTGCAGTTAGAGCTTCCCTCTTTTCTTTCTCCCTGAGTGTAAAAAGAGAGTAAAGAGAGGGTTAAAAGAGATAAAAGAGAGGGTAAAAGTGGGGGTTAAAAGAGGGTGAAAGTGAGGAATAAAAGAGGGTTAAAAAGTGGGTAAAAGAGAGGGTTAAGCTGGCAATATTCCGGAGAAAAAAAAAAAAAAAAACCTAATATCTCAAAACCCAGCAAACTAATCCATTTGGCATCTATTTACTTATTTAAAACATGTGTATACCATCAATACTTTTTGGAAATAGATACCATATGTATTCCATGTGGTTTTTCATGGTAATGTGGTAAATTACCGTGTGGTTAACAGATAATACAAGTACGGTAATTGACATGATGCTATGAATGTGGTAAATTACTTACGGTAAACACCTATTATAAGCATGGTAATTTTCATGTGAATTTGATGTGGTCAATTAAACATGTATACAATATTTGATATGGTTTTTATGATATGGTTCCATATGTTTCTTATGTGTTTTTTGATGAGTAGATTGATTTAATGTGTATTACACATATTTATACTGTACTACCACATTAAAACCACATGTGTAATTGTATATGCAATATGGAATTGTTTGCAGGGAGTATCCTAGTTTTAATTGGTTACAAAATTTCAATTAATCGCAATAATAACCTTTTCTGGATATTATCCAAAATAATATCAGACTATGGTTGAAATCGTTCATTTAAAATTCCAAATTCTTGACAGAAATGTTCACGATTAAATAAACAATTTTAAACCTTTAGAAAGTTACAAACTATTTCCTCAATAAGTTATAAGCTCATAAATTCAGTTACGATACTAAAATTACACGGTTATTTATATAGTTTATCAGGAAATAAAACATGTATATAGTTATTAAGAAATAATGAAAATAATAAAGTTTATATCGCGTGAACAACTTATTATTTTATTGTTTGAATGGTAGTCTTAGGTAATGATTCTTGGTGTTGTTATATGTATTATTGTCAATATTGTAACGATATTGCCAATGTTCAAAAAACAATAACAATGTTGTTACAATATTGACCATATTGTTACAATATTGACATTATTGTTACAATATTGTCAATATTGTTACAATATTGCCAATGTTCAAAAAACAATAACAATGTTGTTACAATATTGACAATATTGTTACAATATTGACAATATTGTTATAACATTGAAAAAATATTGTTACAATATTATAACAATGTTGTACAAATATTGTTACAATGTTGTCAATGTTGTAACAATATTGGGCTAACGTTGCCCCAACAAACATCATTACAGCAGTTCGGCAGTATAGAGTTAAGTTCAAACTATTCACAGTCTCTTTCTCCCCCAATTAGTTTAAGTTTTGCTCACCTCACCACCACGGCGCTAGCGTCGATCTCCTCGATGTTGGGTAAAATCTCCGCTCTATTCGCCTGGGCGTCGTGAACCTTAACTTCGGAAGCGTCGATTTCTTCCATGCTCGTGTCTGAAAGAAAGATACACAGTCAACATTTGTTCGCTTCATTCTTGGAAATTTAAAAGAAATTGAATGTTAGCTAAGTTCTTATAAAAATGTTATATAAAACTGGAGATATAATTAGTTTTAAATCAAATAAAATGGTGTTATAATTAATTTCGAATCTATCCAGTCAATAATGATTAAATTTCAGTTTTATCAAACACTGAAATCAAAAGTTGAAAACACTGAAACATGTTGGAAAATGGTTTGTAGAACAGTAGAATCAAAAACTAAGTAATTGTATATGAATGAGATTGTCTTGGATATACAATCATGCATATTAGTACTTTCTTCACTAAATAGCTATACAGTTGCGATCAAAACTAAGGGACAAAAATTTAAAAAGCTGTATCTTCATAAATTTTGGTTATAAAATCATGAAATTTCAGTATGTTGTAAACATATTAGTATAGTACTACATACTATAAGCACAATTGATTTGAAAGACAAATAAAAAACTTATGCCTTTATTAATTTTATTTGTGAATAAGTAACGTTCAAAACTAAGGGACACAAACTTGAAAACTTGAAAATTAACACATTGAACGAGAAAGTAAGCTTAATAATTAATATTTTGTGAATAATCCTTTGCTTTGGACCACTGCAGCACATCTGCGACTAAAGGATTGGATAAGTTTACGACTCTCATCAACAGAGATTTTGGTTCATTCATCTTGAAGTTTGTCCCACAAATCATCGGTGTTAACTGGGTTTCGAGCCATTACCTTTTCTCCAAGTATCTTCCACAGATTTTCTATGGGATTTAGATCAGGACTTTGAGCTGGCCAATCCATTATTTCGAAATCTTGCTGTTGTAGGAAACTCAAAACACTCTTAGCTTTGTGGCACGGTGCATTATCCTGCATGAAAATTGCCCTATTTATGCCTGAATTGTTAATAATGGGTACTACATGATCTTCCAATATATTTTTGTAGATGGAAGCATTGACGCGAGTATTCAAACGAAAAAGAGGAGACTTACCTTGAATTGAAAACATTCTAAAAACTATCACACTTCCACCTCCAAACTTGACCGTTTTTTTCGTACATTTTGGGTTCAATACTTCACTTGCAGACCTCCTTACATAGTTTTTCCCATCATTTCAAAACAAATTAAACTTATTCTCATCGCTGAAAAACACTTTTGACCACTGTTCTTCAGACCAATTCACATGTTTGTTTCCAAACTGTAACCTCGCCATTTTATTCTTTCGACTTATCAATGGTTTCTTCCTAGGCCTTCTTGCAAATAAGCCTATCTCCTGCAGGCGTCTCGAGACAGTTGATTTGGACACATCAGTAGTGTTTGTATCTTTCATTTGCCTAGAAATTGCTGCAGCGGTTGTGAAACGTTCCCTTAATGCTATGCGTTGGATGGCTCTGTCTTGCCTAGCAGACGTTTTCCTGGGTCGGCCAATCTTGTTAGGACTCAGGACACGGCCAGAATCTTCATAAGTTTTCACAATTCTTCCAATGACACTCTTCGAATGATTAACTCTTTCTGCAATCTCTCGGACACTAAAATTCTGTTTGTGCAACTTAACAATAGTCATACGGAGAGCATCATCAACTTTTTGCCTGTTAGCCATGATTGATCGAGACAGAGTGTTTACAAATGATTTGGCACATCTATTTCTTACTCTGAATAACAGAAAACCGGAGGTCAAAATCTGTTTTCAATTATTTTTAACAATGTGTTCCTTAGTTTTGAACTTTACTTATTCACAAATAAATGTAATAATGGCATAAGATTTTTATTTGTCTTTCAAATCAAGTGTGTTTATAGTATGTAGTACTATACTAATATGTTTACAACATACTGAAATTTCATGGTTTTATAACGAATATTTATAAAGATATAGCTTTTTAAATTTTTGTCCCTTAGTTTTGATCGCAACTGTATAAGTAATTTACCTGACTATCACAAAAACTATTTATCAAACTGTTTTAAAAATATCATATGAGAGTGTGAGACCGAACACTAAATTAAGTCTTAAGATAATGGTGTGTTTAACAAACAGTCAATTTGACGGGTTTTTTACTTTTCAAACATTTGTATCTCATATTTTTTTGTATCTATAATAAAAATTCATGAAATTAATCTTTTTGAAAGAAAAAAATTAGTAAACTTGAAAGATTGATAATTCTAGATAAGATAGGTATTTCTAGATAACCAAAAAGTATTTTTGTATTTGATAGTGTGTACGGGGCATTAGAACAATCCACCACTTTGAAAAATAATTATTTTAACAAGATACATTGGTACCTAATGTAAACCATACTTTGACTGGCAACTAGATAACAATTATAATGATTACTAGTATTAATATATTAATAAATATGAAGAGAGAAATTTAATATATACGAAAGTATATATCCGAATCAATAAATATCGATTTTACATTCATATAATCAAGCTACCAAAACCTCGTTAGTTTAACGTTTGAATAAACTAGTTGCTGTACTTGGACACTTATTTACACTCACAGTACTCGAAAAGTGGATGCTAACATACATTAGGATTGGTTAGTTTACTTTGATTGAAAAACTACCAACAAAATTACCAAAGTTACTCCTAAAATATTTTCTACACCAGGAGAATTAATTCGACTGTCATAAGTGTGAGACGTAATAAGAGTGGGGTGTTTTCACCCTGTAAGAGTAACCTCCTCCTCCTCACCGTTATCTTCGTGTTGCTCCTCCTCTTCATTTTCCTCTTTCTCTCCCTCTTTGCGAGAGGCTCGTCTCTTGAGACTGGTGGGGAGGCTGGTGAGCGGCTTGAGTACCGCACTGACGATATCGTCAATGTTGGTGAGTTTACCTGTATAATTAAGGGAAAATAAATAGAGGAAACGTGTGGAAACTGAAAATTAAGATGTAGGATAAGTTACGAATTACGGTCGGTTTCACATCTTCGGTAATATAAGAAAAAACGAAATAATGATTATTATTTTATTTCTATTTTTACTGGAACAGGTGTCATGGATACCAATTAAAAAAAATAATATTTACTATACATATCGTTATTCTCATATGACCGAAGATGTGAAACTGACCGATAATTCGTAACTTAGCCTAGTAGAAATGTGGAAGCACTGTTAGGTAATTTTCAAAACATAGATGACTTTTTTTCAGTAATTTTTTTTAATCGATGAGCTAGCTCAAAATAACTGAATGTGAATCCAAGTTTTGAATTTTTATATAAATTAGTATAGATTAATCAGGAAATATAATGGTAAATGAAGATCAATTTCGTTACGGAAAACCGAAGACAATTTAACAGTTTTGATGCAGTTAAAGAAATATGTGCACTACCAAGTAAAAAATTAAAACTAAATCAGAAAATGAACTAAACTACATATTGACGATATTTTAAGTAATTAAAAGGGGTGGGACAATATGCTTCTAAATTCATAGATCCCAAGAATATTATAGACGAAATGAAAGGAAATGGCATTGAATGCTATATACCGCTGGTGTAAAACGATGCAATACTCTTTAATTCGCTCCATGTATTAAATTATCAGGATCTGTTATTTTGAAAGCATATTGTCCCAGCTTTTTAATGTTCAACTTACCCAAAAAGACAGACAAGTTGCTTCTAGCTCTGTCTCTCAAAGATTCCTTGGATTTTTTAACGTCCATATTGCCAGCCAAATTATTGCCTTCCTCCTCTTCCTCATTCTCCGTTTCCTCTTCTCCATTTTCGGTTTCTTCTTCCTCCTCTTTATTGTCATCCGTAACGTCATCATGAGCAGTACTTACTTTGCTGGAACGTCCAGACGTTTCGGTTTTCTCAGACTCGCTTTTATCAAAGCCAAAGAGTTTCTCCAAGTCGTTAAAATCGTCTTGAAGTTTTTGCGTATCTTCGATGAGTTCGTCAATGTTCATCGTCTGAGACACAAAGTTGACATTTTTCAACACGGGTAATTCTGGACTGGAATTCCACTGGAAATTCTCCATCTCGTCATTCTGAGTTTCATAGCCTGAGTACTGAGTCAAGAGCGGATGTCTACGAGTCATTTCTGGACTATCGGGCCACTCGAATTTAAACTCATCTTCAGTTTCTTCCACAACTTGAGGCATTTGCCTACGGCCTGTTTTCGGGCTTCCATCTTCCCATTCCGTCTGCTCCATTTCGGTCATCTCGGTTTCTGTTTCGGTGTCCCATTGGGGTTTTAGAACATTTCGCTTCCGTGGCATCTCAGGGCTTCCATCTGGCCATTGGAAAGGAGATTCGTACACATTTTCTGTATTAGCATTATTCGTGGAGTGTAATTCTCCGAATTCCTTTTCGGGAAGTTCTGTAGTAGGTAATTCAGGACTTTTACTCGGCCATCGAAAGTGATCATATCCATTATTTTCAGCAATGGCAGCTTCAATTTTCCCTCTTGGCATTTCTGGACTTCCAGTTGACCATTCGAACGCTGAATAACTTTCCGAATTCTTACCGGGATCATTTACATCCAATGTACCATTAATTTGATCTTTGGTTCCTAAAGATACACTTTCTGTGTTCATAGGTGTCGTTTCCTTACCATCTGGACTAGTTCGCATGCCCAAATCTATTTCACTCTTGATGGGAGTTGGTAATTCTTTTAGATTGGATTTAGACTTCTTTCCTGACTTACTTTTTGAGAGAGTAAAGAAATTACCTTCTTCCCCTGCTGAATCACTAGACTCTGTTGTTTTCGATGTTTCTTCTGACGAAGATGACGTGTCCGCGTTCTGTATAACGGGTTTAGTTCTTGGAATAGAAGGGGAAGCAGCTTTCTTTTTTCCGATAGTGAATGTGAAAGTGACTTCATCACACTTATCATTTATTTTATTACTAGAATCAGTCTTATTTAATTTAGATTTGGAATCTGTCTTGTTAAGTGATTCAGAATTATTCCTAGATCTGAATCCTTTCGTTCCAGATTGAGAATCAAGTCGAAGTCTCGAGCCAGGACGACTTTCACCCGATCCAATAGTATCATCTCTAGATCCTCGTCTTCTCCTAGTGAAGCTTCCATTTCTAGATCTTGTAGGTTGACTCTCATTATCGCTATCTGATGATTCGCTGGATGATTTACTGTTTTGTGATGATTTACGTTCTCGCGTTCTTCTGAAAGAATTACTTGGTCGCAAGCCATCTCCTTTTCCTTTGGAATGTTTCCTATCAACAAATCTACTTCTCGACGCTGTTTTCTCAATTGATCGTGAAGGAGTTTGTTTTTCAGCTTTACTCTCATCACTATTTTCTTCACTCTCTTCTGCTACAGAGTTCACTTGTTTAATGTCTAAGGTTGAAGGTCGTAATCTAGAATTCGACGAATCGTTAGATGTGGGAGGTTTTGAACACAGTGGAGGGTCACTAGACTCGGTTCCTCTCATCTTCCTCATTCTTCTTAACTCTTCTCGCTTCACCTCTTGTTGTTTTCGCATCAATTCAGATTCCGCGGGATTGATGTCCATATTCAGCACAGACTTTCTACAATCTTTATTAGCTGATATGTTGGATCTGATAGGCGATGGGGATTTAACAATATTTTCATCGGATTTATTTTCTCTAAGCCATTTAGAAGGAGTAGGGGCAGAAGGAACATTTTCACTATTGCTGGTAGCATATCTTGATGAGTACTTAAAGCTAGGAGGAGCAGCTAAGCCAGCATTTGAAGAAGATTTCGACGGGAGTGGAGCCACAGCAGCCAAGTGTCTGAAAGTTCTTGTTGGAACCACAGGGGATACAGGCGCTTCAGGCTTTTCATTTCGAGTACGACGTCTTATAGGTACAGATTCTATCGGTTTTTTATCTTCTTCATCGGCATCAGACTCTTCGGATGCCGAGGTAAAATCAGCAGGCGCTTTATTTTTTGCACTCTCAACTTCGAAACTAGGTGGAAAAACTCTGATGGCATTTGGTGACACACCATCTGGTTTCTTGATTGCGTCATCTTTTGTAGCTTTACTTAGTTTATCAATCGTGTCTCTTATGAAACTAGTATCTATCACATGCTTAGTTTCTTGACCATTTGTGTCTAACTTATTACTTTTATCTTCTGAACCGTAAACTTTTGATCGCCATGATTTACCACCGCCTGTATCACTACTCATATAACTATTCTCTCTACTGAAAGGTCTGTAGCTAGTATCTCGACTATAAGGCTGATCTTTCAGGGTACTATTACTACGACTATAACTTTGATATCTAGGATAATTTGAGCTTGAATTGTAACCTGATTTGTAATCTGATCCGTAGCCAGATTTAGCATCTGAAACGTAACCAGATCCAGTAGGAATATCCGTACTGGACAATCTATTGCATTTTGGTACGTACGAAGACGGACTTTCAAACGTGGATGACTGATTAGTTTGCCTGCTTCTAGATCTAGGAAGAGTGGAATTGATTTCGGAACTGGTAGCATCTCGTATCCTTCTTCTTGGTTGTTCAGTTGCTGTCGAACTTTCAGGTTTGGTCGAAGAGGTTGGTTTTGTATCAGCTACTGAATCTCTTGTTCTGTAACTTGATGCAGTCGAATTAGATACAGTTGATGCAGGTTCTGGCTTGCTGTTGGAAACTGTGCCTCCAAATTTAGATGCCAGACTTCCTATTCCTTTGGATCCATAAGTTGAAGAAGATCCATAGCGAGATGTGTAAGGTCTGGAACCTTTTTTGGAGAGTAACACACCATATTATTAAATAAGAAAATGGTATAGATTCATTTTGAGTGGGATTGGATGAATAAATATAACATCATATATTTAACATATACTTTAATTGCTTTTTTTAGAATGTATTACATAATAATAATTTATTACATAACTAATTGTAAAGAAATTAATTATTTTTCCAAAACTTGGAATTTGCTTACCTGTACCGGAACTATAGCCGCTTTTGCCGTAATCAGACCCGTACCCGGAACCGTATCCATCCCGTGAAGTGGACCGGTCCCTATTAAGCACGGAGAGGTACCCGGAACCCGCGGTACCGGAGGAACCGTACCGACCTGTCCCGTAACTGGAGGTTGAGCTTAACTGTGTTGGAAGAAAATAATAAAAATCAATATTGCATATTTTTAATTTATGTAAATCCAGAAAAGTTACAGACTTGTGAAAATTCAAAATAAAAACATATACATGAATTAAAACATGATAAAAAAATGCCAAACTGATCAACAAATTAAAAAGAAGTTTATATATATATACTATTGGTGTCAATAAAATATATTCATATAATATATTATAACTTAAAACCCTATACAAAAAATATGTTCCCTATTCTGTACATGAAATATTCCTGGTAAAATTGCATAAAAATTATCTTCAAGAACACTCTATAAATCATATTAATTATTCCAAATACTAGACCTTTCATTGGTTCAGAAAAAAAAATTAAACGTTCAATCTTACATCATTTAATAAACAAATAAAAATCCCATATAAAATTTACAAGCTTCTTAACAAAAAAAGCATTTGTTTCTATTTAAATAAATAATTTTAAAAAATAATATAAGAAATTAAAAAAATTATTGTTGTATTTTGTATCTAAAGTACCATTAAATTATTCAATAAATAATAATATATTATCCGTAGACTTTAGGTTAAGTACCAAGTTATCGGACAGTACTACATTTACGATCACATAAGAAATGAATTTATAATAAATATTATTTAGCTTATATTTTAATTGGTATCCATGATACCTTCTAGTATCATGGTTACCAAATAAAAATATATGAGTATAGCTAATGAGTAACAATTCACTCATATGAGAGTAATGAGTAACATTTCACTCATATGAGAGTAATGAGTAACATTTCACTCATATGAGAGTAGTGAGTAACATTTCACTCATATGAGAGTAGTGAGTAACATTTCACTCATATGAGAGTAATGAGTAACATTTCACTCATATGAGAGTAATGAGTAACAATTCACTCATATGAGAGTAGTGAGTAACATTTCACTCATATGAGAGTAGTGACTCATATGAAGATCGTTGCCAGAAAGTACGAATAAACAAAAGGGTTATTTTTTTTATCGTCAAGGCCATCCTGTCCCAAATCGTTAATTTGAGTACGATTTTCCTTTCTAAATTCACCATTATTTTTATCCAGTTATTTTCATTTATTATTAATAATAATTAAACTGTTCTTTAATTATATTTACTTTTAAAAGCAAAATTATCAATAAATAACTTAAATTAATAACAATAATTTAATATTTAATAATCATAAACTACATTTTTTTCTTTCCTATTAAATATCAAAAAAAATCTTACCAAATTTTTGTGTATAGCCATGCTGGTAAAAATCCACGGGTATTTGTCATAAAATTATAGACAATGTCACAAATAGTCAACTAGGAGAATATTTTAAAAAGCACTGACACCTTAATTTCTTTGACCATTAATCACTGGGAATAAAGTACAAAGGAATACTTGATAAAAGAGGCAAGAGAATGAAGAGGAGCAAGAGAGAAGAGGAGCAAGAGCAAGAGCAAAGAGGAGCGAACTACCTCACGCAAAGAGGAGAGACGTACTGTCTCAGTATTCACAATAGGGAAGTAAAAACACTTCATGCTAATTATTTACAAGTCAACCTGTGACGTCATAGTAAATTTCTTTCAATCAGAGATGCAACATTGAAATAGAATAAGCGTAAAGATATATGATAAAAATTTCCAAAAAGACAAAATGGAAGAGAGTTTTATTTAAGAAAATATATTTTGATATCATAAATTCATTCATCTTTCAGTGTTTTGAAATGCTATGTCACCAGTTGACTTCTGAATGAGACGTCTTTCACTTTTTGTATACTGTGCCTTTACCAGTCCTATAAGATGTTGTTACTTTCCTATTCTGTATACTGTGCCTTTACCAGTCCTATAAGATGTTGTTACTTTCCTATTCTGTATACTGTGCCTTTACCAGCCCTATAAGATGTTGTTACTTTCCTATTCTGTATACTGTGCCTTTACCAGCCCTATAAGATGTTGTTACTACCCTATTCTGTATACTGTGCCTTTACCAGTCCTATAAGATGTTGTTACTTCCCTATTCTGTATACTGAGCGTTTACCAGCCCTATAAGATGTTGTTACTTCCCTATTCTGTAAACTGTGCCTTTACCAGCCCTATAAGATGTTGTTACTTCCCTATTCTGTATACTGTGCCTTTACCAGCCCTATAAGATGTAGTTACTTCCCTATTCTGTATACTGTGCCTTTTCCAGCCATATAAGATGTAGTTACTTCCCTATTCTGTATACTGTGCCTTTATCAGCCCTATAAGATGTTGTTACTTCCCTATTCTGTAAACTGTGCCTTTACCAGCCCTATAAGATGTTGTTACTTCCCTATTCTGTATACTGTGCCTTTACCAGCCCTATAAGATGTTGTTACTTCCCTATTCTGTATACTGTGCCTTTACCAGCCCTATAAGATGTTGTTACTTCCCTATTCTGTAAACTGTGCCTTTACCAGCCCTATAAGATGTTGTTACTTCCCTATTCTTTATACTGTGCCTTTACCAGCCCTATAAGATGTTGTAACTTCCCCTTTTCTGTAAACTGTGCCTTTACCAGCCCTATAAGATGTTGTTACTTCCCTATTCTGTATACTGTGTCTTTACCAGCCCTATAAGATGTTGTTACTTCCCTATTCTGTAAACTGTGCCTTTACCAGCTCTATAAGATGTTACTTCCCTGTTCTGTATACTGTGCCTTTATCAGCCCTATAAGATGTTGTTACTTCCCTATTCTGTATACTGTGCCTTTATCAGCCCTATAAAATGTAGTTACTTCCCTATTCTGTATACTGTGCCTTTACCAGCCCTATAAGATGTAGTTACTTCCCTATTCTGTATACTGTGCCTTTACCAGCCCTATAAGATGTAGTTACTTCCCTATTCTGTATACTGTGCCTTTATCAGCCCTATAAGATGTTGTTACTTCCCTATTCTGTATACTGTGCCTTTACCAGCCCTATAAGATGTTGTTACTTCCCTATTCTGTATACTGTGCCTTTACCAGCCCTATGAGATGTTGTTACTTCCCTATTCTGTAAACTGTGCCTTTACCAGCCCTATAAGATGTTGTTACTTCCCTATTCTGTAAACTGTGCCTTTATCAGCCCTATAAGATGTTGTTACTTCCCTATTCTGTAAACCGTGCTTTTACCAGCCCTATAAGATGTTGTTACTTCCCTATTCTGTAAACTGAGCCTTTACCAGCCCTATAAGATGTTGTTACTTCCCTATTCTGTATACTGTGCCTTTACCAGCCCTATAAGATGTAGTTACTTCCCTATTCTGTATACTGTGCCTTTACCAGCCATATAAGATGTAGTTACTTCCCTATTCTGTATACTGTGCCTTTATCAGCCCTATAAGATGTTGTTACTTCCCTATTCTGTAAACTGTGCCTTTACCAGCCCTATAAGATGTTGTTACTTCCCTATTCTGTATACTGTGCCTTTACCAGCCCTATAAGATGTTGTTACTTCCCTATTCTGTATACTGTGCCTTTACCAGCCCTATAAGATCTTGTTACTTCCCTATTCTGTAAACTGTGCCTTTATCAGCCCTATAAGATGTAGTTACTTCCCTATTCTGTATACTGTGCCTTTACCAGCCCTATAAGATGTAGTTACTTCCCTATTCTGTATACTGTGCCTTTACCAGCCCTATAAGATGTAGTTACTTCCCTATTCTGTATACTGTGCCTTTATCAGCCCTATAAGATGTTGTTACTTCCCTATTCTGTATATTGTGCCTTTACCAGCCCTATAAGATGTTGTTACTTCCCTATTCTGTATACTGTGCCTTTACCAGCCCTATGAGATGTTGTTACTTCCCTATTCTGTAAACTGTGCCTTTACCAGCCCTATAAGATGTTGTTACTTCCCTATTCTGTATACTGTGCCTTTATCAGCCCTATAAGATGTTGTTACTTCCCTATTCTGTAAACTGTGCCTTTATCAGCCCTATAAGATGTTGTTACTTCCCTATTCTGTATACTGTGCCTTTACCAGCCCTATAAGATGTTGTTACTTCCCTATTCTGTAAACTGTGCCTTTACCAGCCCTATAAGATGTTACTTCCCTATTCTGTATACTGTGCCTTTATCAGCCCTATAAGATGTTGTTACTTCCCTATTCTGTAAACTGTACCTTTACCAGCCCTATAAGATGTTGTTACTTCCCTATTCTTATACTGTGCCTTTATCAGCGCCCTATAAGATAAAATATAAATTTGATAAACATAATATAAATTTAAACTAGATACGATGATGGCACTTTATTTACTTTGATGTCAGATTACCATTGAAGATTAAAAAAATTAGTCGATACTCAAATTTTTATACTTAATTAGATACATTTTTTATGATTTAATAAACAAATATTAAAAAGGAATGCAGAAAATAAAATTCATGATTACCAAAGTAATTTGGTTTCAGCAAGTAGACTGAAATAATATTATCCCATTAAACACGTTTAATACAACATCTATCTGTGCAGAATTGTTCAACTGTGTCCATATCATCTAATTGTAGACCATTAATTCATTCATGGTCTAAAATTACTTCGGTGAATCGTATTTAATGTTTAGATAAGAATTATGAATCTATTTGTAATATTAAACTAATACTAAAATATACAATTCTTGAAATATTAAACTATATAACAAAAAACACAGTACGAAACATGTTGAATGAAGTACACAAAGATTTAGACCAATAAGGACAGTAGGATAAATAAATTCAATAGCTTATGCCGCGGAACTCTTCTATAGCGATTCCTGCATAGTGAATGTAGAGTCCTGAGTAAGAGAACTACCCTGTATAGTGAACAATATAGAGGACTCTAACTATAGAATAGTTCACTATAGAATAATTCACTATAGAATAGTTCACTATAGAATAGTTCACTATAGAATAGTTCACTATAGAATAGTTCACTATAGAATAGTTCACTATAGAATAGTTCACTATAGAATAGTTCACTATAGAATAGTTCACTATAGAATAGTTCACTATAGAATAGTTCACTATAGAATAGTTCACTATAGAATAGTTCACTATAGAATAGTTCACTATAGAATAGTTCACTATAGAATAGTTCACTATAGAATAGTTCACTATAGAATAGTTCACTATAGAATAGTTCACTATAGAATAGTTCACTATAGAATAGTTCACTATAGAATAGTTCACTATAGAATAGTTCACTATAGAATAGTTCACTATAGAATAGTTCACTATAGAATAGTTCACTATAGAATAGTTCACTATAGAATAGTTCACTATAGAATAGTTCACTATAGAATAGTTCACTATAGAATAGTTCACTATAGAATAGTTCACTATAGAGGAGTTCACTACAGAGGAGTACTGCTATATCTTAAAAAGTTGAAATCGTCCCCCTCGTTCGTAAATGGATTAAAGTTATCAACCACAAGGATTAAGTTTGTAACCACACTGCACACCACCACAGTCTCTACAAACTGATGTTGTTAGATGTCACCTGTCTGTTCTACTTCCAAGGAAATGATCAACTGGGAATACATCTACTATAATTTCCCCATAGGTGACTAATGCAAAACTCTCCCGTCACACTAATTAGGGCTAATTCCGCGTTATTGGACGGCTTAACGTTTTTGGTCATATAATAAAAAAGTAAAGTAGAAATACTATTTAACTCGACTTTTTAATTGGTGAATTTTATATCAATTAAAATAGAATAAAAGTTAAATTGGGTAAGTTACGAATTATCGGTCAGTACTACATCTTCGGTCATATAAGATATTGTTACACAGTGCTATCTAATAACAGATTTTATATCGGTTTTTCTTATATGTCCGAAGATGTAGTACTGACCGATAATTCGGAACTTGCCCTAATAATAATTATTATAATTTTTCGTCTTCGAAGATGTGGAACAGTCCGATAACTCAGACTTCACCCTAACATAGTCCGTTTGACTTCATGCCAACAGTGATTAGCGAGTGAGATGTAATGTATTTTTTTTAACTCTTTGTGGCATGGTGGGACACCAAGTAACCCACTTACTTAGTGTCCCACCATGTAACAAAAGGAACTTAGTAAGTGAGTTACTTGGTGTCCCTTTTTTACATGGTGGAACACCAAGTAACCCACTTACTTAGTTCTTTTTGTTACATGGTGGGACACCAAGTAACTCACTTACTTAGTTCCTGTTTTTACATGGTGGGACACCAAGTAACTCACTTACTTAGTTCCTGTTTTTACATGGTGGGACACCAAGTAACCCACTTACTTAGTTCCTTTTTTTACATGGTGGGACACCAAGTAACCCACTTACTTAGTTCCTGTTTTTACATGGTGGGACACCAAGTAACTCACTTACTTAGTTCCTGTTTTTACATGGTGGGACACCAAGTAACCCACTTACTTAGTTCCTTTTTTTACATGGTGGGACACCAAGTAACCCACTTACTTAGTTCCTGTTTTTACATGGTGGGACACCAAGTAACCCACTTACTTAGTTCCTGTTTTTACATGGTGGGACACCAAGTAACCCACTTACTTAGTTCCTGTTTTTACATGGTGGGACACCAAGTAACCCACTTACTTAGTTCCTGTTTTTACATGGTGGGACACCAAGTAACCCACTTACTTAGTTCCTGTTTTTACATGGTGGGACACCAAGTAACCCACTTACTTAGTTCCTGTTTTTACATGGTGGGACACCAAGTAACCCACTTACTTAGTTCCTTTTTTTACATGGTGGGACACCAAGTAACCCACTTACTTAGTTCCTTTTCTTACATGGTGGGACACCAAGTAACCCACTTACTTAGTTCCTTTTCTTACATGGTGGGACACCAAGTAACCCACTTACTTAGTTCCTTTTCTTACATGGTGGGACACCAAGTAACCCACTTACTTAGTTCCTTTTCTTACATGGTGGGACACCAAGTAACCCACTTACTTAGTTCCTTTTCTTACATGGTGGGACACCAAGTAACCCACTTACTTAGTTCCTTTTCTTACATGGTGGGACACCAAGTAAACCACCTTCAAAATTTCATTTATGATCACAAGTTGTAAGGTTGGACTATTTATGTCTCACTTTAGGCTTATAACGAAGAATCAAAATTATCGTCGATTATCGTTGATATCTGATACTATTGAATTAAATTATTTATGCACAAATAGATACTTGATTATTTCAAATAGGTTATTTTATCTTAAAACAGTTGACAGAATTTAAATATTAATTCCTGCACGTTCGCACTCAATATATTTTGATGCTATAGATTAATATTGAAGATGAAAAAATAATGTCAAATTTAGATCTTTACATTCTTTGTTAATGATTTTATAGAAACATCTTGTAAAACAACTACAATTTGTTGTGAATAATATGCGCAGTGAAAGGTCAAATAAGTTTTTTTGTCCTAGCCCACGTGATGTATTTATAAAATATTTATTTCATTCCTTTTCTATTTAAGTTTGGCAATAGTTAAGAGAAAATAACTGCGTAATGCGAAGATTTAAAAATAGAAAAATGCAATGCATGAATCATAAATTAAGGGAATCGTCCCTCTAATAAAAATATTTTCTTTATTACGCATCGTATAATTTGGAAATTTTATATACATATAGAACGTTGAATAATGCATTTATTTATTAAACTCAACACAAAGCAAATTACAGATAATATCAAATGGTATAAAATGAGCAATCACGTATAAGTTAAAAACTTGAGGGATAAAAGTATAAAATAGGGATAGTAAGAATAGTTAAAATGTTACATTTGGGTTATTTACAAAGTAAGAAAATAGTTGACTAGTTAAAAAAAATCATTTCTACATAAAATCATCATGGTATTTTTCCATAATAAAATCTTTGTACAGCTTTTTAAAAGAATAATTAGAAATTTGTAATGTTAAAAAAGTGGGGGATTCATTAAAAAGCTTGATAGCTTGGAAAATAGTAGACCGTTTTTCTACTTCTAGTCTAACTGGAGGTAAAATAAATTTAAAAGTTCGTGTATTATAGTCATGCTGTGGTAAAAACTTGATAAAATACCTACCTAACAAACCAACATCATCATATAAAGCGCATCTAATAAATTTCAATAAAAAATAATTACAAAGGTCCTCAAATTTTAAAAGTTTAAGATCGAAGAACATTTTACTGGTAGAAATTAAAGGAACATGATTGACATTGTGTTTCACTTTTAAGATAATTCGTAAAATTTTATTCATTAAAATTTGTATTCTATTAATATGAACAGGGTAGGTTTTTCCATAGATAATAATGGACTGGATAACTATTGAGTAGGCAAGAGAATGGTAAATTGTAAGAAGAGCAGGTCTATTGAGGTAAGGTGAAGCTGCATAAATACTGCCTTGGATTTGGCTGAGTCTATTACAAATATGGGTACAATGGTTAGAAAATTTGAGTTTGTTGTCAATAAAAACTCCTAGATATTTAAAAACCTCCACCCATTCAAGTAAAACATTATTAAAAAATACAGGTGGATAAGATGCAGGATGGGAGGGAGAGAATAGCATTAGTTTAGTTTTCGCAGTATTTGGGGTTAATTTGTTCATAGCTAAAAACATCTCAAGTTTCTTGATAAAATTAACTAGTTTAAAAGTAGCTTCAATAAAAACAGATCCAGCAAAGTAAAATACAGCGTCATCAGCAAACAGGGTACATTCAATTCCTAGGTTTTTACTAAAGTTACATATGTCATTGATAAAAATGTTAAAAATTGTCGGCGAAATCACCGAACCTTGGGTGAGACCTACATTAATAGTTCTAAAAGTTGATTTTGACTCGTTGATCTGAACATATTGCTTTCTATTATTAAAATAACACATTAAAAAATCGTTAAAATGTCCTCTAATTCCATAATGACTAAGTTTTGATGATAAAATGTCTAAATCCACTGTATCAAATGCCTTTTTCAGGTCTAAAAATAAAGCTATTGTGAATTTTCTTCGATTAAAAGAATTTAAAACGAATGAATTTAATTCCAGGATAGCAAGAGATACAGTGGATTTTTTCTTAAAACCGTACTGGTGGTCAGAAATAAAATTCTCTTTAGTTATAAAATTGTCAAGTCTAGAATAGATTAATTTTTCAAAAAGCTTATTAAAAATAGAAAGATTAGAAATGGGTCTAAAATTGTTAACATCTTCCGTACTACCAGATTTAAAAACAGGGGTCCATTATTTTTGTCCATGGTAATAACTAGTAACTTATAATCACATTTTCTTCATAGACGAGATATGGAAGAAGAACGTGATTTTAGGGGGTGCAAGAAATGATTCCAGGACAATAACCCCCCGTGCCAAAAAAAAAACCGCGGCCAAAAACCCCCCTTGCAAAATGCCCCCCGGAAAAAAAACGTGTAATAAATCCCCCGGACAAAACCCCCTCAAGCAAAAAACCCCCAGTCTATATAAATAGCATAATTCATTTTTATTAATATACTTAACATTATTCAATGCGAACCAATAATTATTACATTTTCTTCAAAAATATGACATTTTTTTTTGCAAAATAAGGTATACCCAATTACCTATTTTATAGTAAAAATAAGTACAGTGTACATTTTGTCACTATCAAACCTGGCCAAGGGGGGAAGGGGGGCAATAACACTCCCCCCCCCAAAAAAAAATCCCCCAACCGGACCGATAACCTAACCTTAGGTGCACTACATCTCTTTATATTTATAACATATAGTAATTTTATTAATAAAAAATAATGAAAATTAATAAAATTGAATAATTAGGCTATTTATATCGACCGGGGGTTTTTTGCTTGAGGGTTTTTGGTGCGGGGGTACTTGTCCGGGGGGTTTATTGCACGGGGTTTTTTTGTCCGTCTTTTTGCATGTAGGGTTTATTGTACTGTCGCAGCAAGAAATGTACCTCCTCGGTCAATTTTTGAGCTATATTGATGCTATGCGTATTATTGGATGCTCAATAGCATGGGCGTTTACAGAGCATTTTGTTCCAAAATTTTTAATCTGGGAGGAAAAAAGAATCACAAACTAAAGAGAGACAATTTTGTAATTGTAACAATTTAAAAAATACGCCCAAGTGCATCCAACAAAAGCCATATCCTTACTCTGCTTCAATTTAGATACAGTTTGACTCATAAAAAGAAGTACAGCTTTCCAGGAGAGACAAAAAATGAATCTTTTAGATTTTTAATTTCAGAGTTATAGTTTTGAAATGAAATAGACCCTATTTCGTTTTCAAAGTCTTTCCGCATCCAATAATATTCAAATCATCACTGTTGGTCAAAAATAGATGGAGAATATACATTCTTAAAAAAAAGCTATAAATAACGTTTTCTTCCATATCTCGTTTTCTGTGGAAAAAATCTCGTTCAATATGTGATATATTTATATCAAATTTCAATATTTTAAGAAGAAGAATGAAAATAATTAAATATTGGGAGGTCGATCCAAAATATTGGGAGGTTTAACATTTTCCAACCAAAGGCCCAATCGCTGACGTCAAAAGAAAATTAAATACAAGGGACTGGAAGAAGCGTCAGAAAGAAAGTAGCTCCATGAACAAAATCAATTAAAAAAATTTAAGGTAAATCATGTTTGAGCACAAAATATACCTAAAATTGAAAAATGATTAGAAATAAATTTACACATGAATTGATAATCCAAAAAGCTTGGATAATTAACTGTTTTGAGAAAGAAACATTAGTTTATTATAATAATATACTACATAACAATAAAGAATGTATACACGCAATCCACAACAAGCTATACTATTTAATTCAGATAAATTTAACAGGAAAAATTTATTTAAAATTTACGCTATTTAGAATTTTTAGTTATAAAATCTAAAAAAATGAGCAAATTATCGGAGGGGTTATTCAAGTCTTTTCTATTTATTATTTAAAAGGCTATACTTTAGTTGTGGAAAATTCCAAGTTATCGGACGGTTTCACATTTCGATCACAAAAGAAAAAATATATAACAATATTATTGGTAAATTACTAGTTCGCGTCCCTATTTCATTTAGAGACGTGAACTAGGAAGAGGGTAAACGTCCTATTTTAATGGCAATTCTTTGTATGTGATTTATAAATTAACAAATAATAAAATACGTAGCAATTTTCTGGGTCAGTAATAATCTGCTGAATTTCAATTTAAAATTTTTCCTTTTTGGTATCATTTGTATATGTAGTCAAGGTACTAGATTTTCTGTCAATTAATATTATTTAATGAAATATATTTTAATACGATAAAAGATAATTAAATATAAGAAACATCAATTTTTAAATACCCCCTTCCCAATTCACGTCCCTCCTAATTGAACTAGAAATTTATCTTATTATTAATTATTATTTAACATTATATACCTATCATGGATATCAATCAAATAATTTTATATATTATTACAAAATATTTTCTTTTTCATATCGTCGAAAATGTGGAACCGTCTTATAACTCAAAATTTACTCTAGTCTCGTATTTTATTTTGCAGTTTCCCCTCCAATTCTACGATTAGAAAGTTTTCTGTTTCATTAATAGAAAACTTTTATGAGTGACTAAGATATTTTGATCATTTTTAATTAATTTAAAAAAACACGTACGTAGAGATATAAAGAAGATTATTAATTCTAATATTTCTAATATCTAAATCTGACGACATTTAACTCTGATGTCTAACACTGACGACATTTAACTCTGATGTCTAACACTGACGACATTTAACTTACTAATCCCGATATCGTCGCACTGCGTCGATTGTACTGAAAATACAAGAATGATTATTTACGTTCATGACAACAGAAAAAAATGTAATTAAAATAAAATACCATTTTTGTTGATGTGGCACAGACTGCATTTAAGTAAATATATAATTTTTCAGTAGGAGCTATAGGGTAAGTTCAGTTATTGGACAGTTCCACATTTTCGACCAAATAAGATTTAATGTACCAATTCATAACCTGGTACTTGCAAGAATGAGTGAAAATCTTAAATTAGATATTGTATTCTTAAATGATAAAAAATTTACAAGTCGCAATTTACCCTAGGTACCATTTTTTAAAGAAATCTATTCGCTTTTGAGATAGGTATTAGCCAATTTTCTTAGCATAGTAATCATTTTCTCAGAAAATCAAGAACAAAAACGAGAACAACTCTTGTAGAGTTAAATTTTAAAAAAATGCATTAAAATGTATTCATATTTTGACGTTTCTTTTAATAATGATATATTGAAATTTACGCTTGATATTGAATTCGCATCTGATAATTGTTACTTTACCCTACTTAGTCACAACAACAATCATACCCTCTGTACTGGTCTGAACGCCATCTCATAAAATAAGAATAAATGAATAACTTCTATAAGAAATAACAGTGACTATTGCAATGACTTCACAGCAGTGACAGTCACAGCAGTCACAGTGACTTCACAGCAGTCGCAGTGACTTCACAGCAGTCGCAGTGACTTCACAGCAGTCGCAGTGACTTCACAGCAGTCACAGTGACTTCACAGCAGTGACAGTGACTTCACAGAAGTCACAGTGACTTCACAGCAGTCGCAGTGACTTCACAGAGTAACAGTGACCTCACAGTGACCCATATCTTCATGGCTGAGTGCCAATTTTCTTAGCACATTTAACTCTAACTCTTTGATGTCTAAGTGCCAATGTATTGTGCAAGTGATTGCATGAGATCAGTGAGCGATACTTATATAACTCATAGTGCACTATATTACATAGCAATATAGTAGTACTATATTACATAGTAGATATTACATGGCGATAAAATAGTACTACTACCATATTCCATAGATTTACATAGTGTACATAGTGATATGGTTGTACAAAGAGGTATTCGTATATAGAAATCATACATTTATTAACCAATTAGGGTAAGTTCTTAATTATCGGTCAGTTCCATATTTTCGGACACGTAAGAAAAAACGATATAATAATAATTATTTAATTTTGATTTTATTTGTTATCCATGATACCTGCATGGATAACAAATAAAATCAAAATTAAATAATATTATTATATCGTTTTTTCTTACGTGTCCGAAAATATGGAACTGACCGATAATTAAGAACTTACCCTACGCATTTATTTCGAAAAAAGTTATCGAAACTATACAAAGAAGTTTAGTAGATTGTTGATTATGAGTTGTGCTAAATGGCGACAAAACTCTTTATAATTAAGTAGAAGTTTTGGTACTTGGAAACTAAAGCAAGAAATAATCATTGTAAGAATAAAAAACTCGGATTCTCATAAGTTATTGACGTCCAAGAGGGTTACCGAACCCCTGGTAGAGTTACCGAACCCCTGGTAGAGTTATCGAACCCCTGGTAGAGTTATCGAACCCCTGGTAGAGTTACCGAACCCCTGGTAGAGTTATCGAACCTCTGGTAGAGTTATCGAACCCCTGGTAGAGTTATCGAACCTCTGGTAGAGTTACCGAACTCCTGGTAGAGTTATCGAACCCCTGGTAGAGTTACCGAACCCCTGGTAGAGTTATCGAACCTCTGGTAGAGTTACCGAACCCCTGGTAGAGTTATCGAACCTCTGGTAGAGTTACCGAACCCCTGGTAGAGTTATCGAACCTCTGGTAGAGTTATCGAACCCCTGGTAGAGTTATCGAACATCTGGTAGAGTTATTGAACCTCTGGTAGAGTTACCGAACCCCTGGTAGAGTTATCGAACCTCTGGTAGAGTTATCGAACCTCTGGTAGAGTTACCGAACCCCTGGTAGAGTTTTCGAACCTCTGGTAGAGTTATCGAACCCCTGGTAGAGTTATCGAACCCCTGGTAGAGTTGTCGAACCCCTGGTAGAGTTACCGAACCCCTGGTAGAGTTATCGAACCTCTGGTAGAGTTATCGAACCCCTGGTAGAGTTATCGAACCTCTGGTAGAGTTACCGAACCCCTGGTAGAGTTATCGAACCTCTGGTAGAGTTACCGAACCCCTGGTAGAGTTATCGAACCTCTGGTAGAGTTATCGAACCCCTGGTAGAGTTATCGAACCTCTGGTAGAGTTATCGAACCCCTGGTAGAGTTATCGAACCTCTGGTAGAGTTATCGAACCCCTGGTAGAGTTATCGAACCTCTGGTAGAGTTATTGAACCCCACGAATCTCAGAGCATATAGACAACATATCACTGAAGATAAAGTAAAGGCACAGTAAATTCATAGGCTAATGTTAGTTATTTAAATTTACTGCACTAGTTATAATTCATTTAGTAGGGGTTTAACGTCTGCTTCGGAACCAAAGGCCATATAGCTGACGTCAAGAGGAAATTAGGTACAAGGGACTGGAAGAAGCAGTCAGAAAGGAAAGTGGCTTCAAGAACAAAGTCACTCTTTACTGTCAGTGACAATACTCATGAATGCAGAAAAGCTACTCCGTGAGAGCAGTCACTCAACAAGGAATGTGACGAAAAGGGACACAAGCACCGGTGGCTGCACTCACGGATGGAAGAAGAAAATGAAGAAGTGACAGTAAATGAAGCCTACGAGTCTACCTAACACAAAAAACTAAGACCTTTTAGTTGAAGAGCATAACCCTAGTGCTATCCTCTAAAACTGCAGGTAGCGTTAAAAAAAATTATAAATATGGTAAAAATGAAAAAAGACAATCCATAATCCAAATTTCAACAGTTAGGGCCCAAGGGGCACCACCCCCTTCTCTTCCATTCACCACAGACAGCTTCAGGATAGAGCCTCTGAGGACGCACTTTTTATGACTGGGCATCATATTTCTAAAATATTGGAGTCAGAGTAAGAATGGAAGTCATTTACAAAATTCCCAAAACCGTTTGATTTATTTCCAGACTACTTACCCATAAGAAGTATATAGGTACATAGAAAATAATTTATCAGTGTGTAGACTGACATAGTTTTATATTGTTCAAAAGTATTATTTCTAGAAGCTATATTACTATATGTGTATTTCCTAGAAAGGAACAAGCTTTATGTTTGTAGTTTTGGATTTTTTTAAACTTGAATAATTTTTTTTCCAAAATATATAAACCAAGAACAGTAGAACTCTATAATGAATTAGTTAGGATATAGCCTGTATACTGTATAGTGAACAAATTTTCTTTAGTCTGGGATGAATTGTCATCAATTTTAGAAAACTGAAGAGGATATTTTATGACAGACTAAAGAAAATTTGTTCACTATTCAGGCTTAAACCTAACTTCTTTCACTATAGAGGAGTTTACTATAGAGGAGTTCACTATAGAGGAGTTTGAAATATCCTAACTACCTTTTCCTGTTCTCGCTGAGCTTTGGCCTCTTCATTGGCAATGTCTATCTGCTTCTCCTGCTCCTCCTGCACAATCTTCCTAAGTTTCCTCATGGCACTCCTGTATAGTTTAAGGTCCTCAAAGGTAGCGTTAGGACCACTAACAGCTCTCTTCAACATCTTCTTCATCCTCTGCGCTTCGTTATAGCTCTGTGGAGTCATATCAGCCAACTTCAGAAGCTGCGTAGACGCTCCAGAGTGATCTTCCATATCTACATCGACGCTGTCGTCCCTTGCCAGCTCTTCCCTTCTTCGACGACGGCTACGAGAAGCCCGGTCTTCCAGATCTTGGTGACCATAAGGATCCCCCATAGTCCTGCTCCTGTCAGGACCATAGTTGTCCAGGTTTAAGGATCGTCTGTTGGTTACATTGGACAAGTCGCTAATAGCTCCCCGGTACCTTGAAGGATCTGGTCTCTTCGGCTCCTGATGGTACTTGGAATCCAATTCCAGGGAAAGTCTGTTTCTGGAATTGGACTTGCTGATGGCGGAGGCATGAGCGTGACGTCTGAGAGCCAAGGAAAGGTTACTGTTGTCGTTACGATGTGAAGGACTCGTCAGGAGGTACTTCTTCAGTTCAGAACTCATGGTTACACAATATGGGAAGTTCTTAAATAAAGACACAAAAAAAGGATCGAATCACCGGTTAAATTATCTGTGATGAAAATCATGAAATGAACTTTATTGAATAGTGAAGTTTAGGATATCAAAATTCCTTTTTCTGTTTTTCTATCAATCAAGTAAATCAACACTGTACTAAGAGTAGTAACCACATCAATTCAATCAAGTAACACCATCAATTCAATTAATTATCAATTCAATTAAGTAACACCACCAATCAACACTGTTCTAGAGGGGTAACTACACAGTTGCCGATCAAACCCAAACTGCAGAAGGTGTTACTATCACAAGCTAACATCCCCCCCCCCACCTCCCCAGAGTCACCCCCCGATGGTTATATTGGGGGTGGAGAGGGGGGGGGGGTGGATACCCCCACGTGTTTGGCGGAACCTTTTACAATTATCAGATATTCAATAATTTATTAATATAACAATTAAAATAATAGAAATAATTTTTTTTTATTCCCCAAGTAAGATGGGGGGGGGGAGAATTACATGTGCTTCCCCCATTGGGGGTTTTGCGGGGGAGGGATGGGGAGCGAAGGTAAGGGACCTGCCAAAACTCAACCACTGACGCGCCTAGTTAGTTCTTAGAGGTGAAAATAGGTTAAAATAGACTGTAAATTGAGCTTTGTGAACCTTTAACGTAGGTAAGTGTTAAGATAATAAATATGAATGAATGGAGTGGAAACTTAGTATATTTAGTGAGAAATTAGAATTAATAAAGAAAGGAAATTAATGAGAGTTGAATTTGATTGACAATTTCAATATATTTACGAATTATGAATTTGAGATAAAATAATATTAAATTGTTTTAAATAAATAATGTATGTCGTATAAATAATGTACTCAATATTATAATTTAAGCGATTTCAGCATAGCTAATATACACGATAATATAATTTAAACGATGTACGTAAAATTATAATAATTTAATTACAGCAAATACGGACGTACTGTAAACTTGTAAAATACAGGAACAGTGTACAAAATAAACAAAGATAATATACGTTCTAATTATTCCAACCCAGAAAGAACATACACACATTCCTGCACACCCACACACCTAATGTGATAATAACTAGGGTTGTGACAATATGCTTTCAAAATCATAGATCTTAAGAATAGTTCAGAACCATTCAATACTCTTTTATTCTCTTCGTCTATAATATTTTCGGGATCTATGAAGTTAACGCATATTGTCACAACACTAGTAATAACACACACAATGTATGTGTTAATCACACCTATACACACTCACACACTGTGTTTTATTGCGCATTACACAGAAAATAGAACAGGAGATTTGGCTCGCTTGAAAGTTGGAATGAACTCTAGTTGTTATTCTATAAAACATGTGATGAATATATATTTATTAAGCTTTTAAATTTGCAGTGAACTCCTGAATGTAGAGTCCTGAGTAAGGAAGTAACCTCTATAGTGAACAAATTTTTCATTATTATGGCCATCAGTTTTCTAAAACTAATGGTCATTTATGGCAGACTAAAGAAAATTAATTTAAAGGCTATTTCCTTACTGAAGACACTAAATTCACTATAGAGGATTTCACTAAAGAGGAGTTCACTATAGATGAGTTCACTATAGAGGAGTTCACTATAGAGGAGTACACTATAGAGGAGTACACTATAGAGGAGTACACTATAGAGGAGTTCATTATAGAGGAGTTCACTATAGAGGAGTTCTACAGTTAATATTTCATTATAAATGAATATGGGTAGAGTAAATAAATTATTAGGTGTAATTTCCGTGGACTTTTAGAAATATTCGGAAAAAATTAGTTCTTCAATATAATGAATTCAAGTAATAAGAAATATTTTTTCCGATAAAGTACAAAAAATAATTTATCAGTAGATACAGTAGGTAAGTTTCGTGTTATCATACAGTTCCGCATTTTCGATCATATAAGAAAATATATAATAAGTATCACCAAACTTATTTTTACTTATATTTTAATTATTATATATTTTTTCCTATATGATCGAAAATATGAAACTGTCTGACAACACGGAACTCACAATAAACCAAACACAATTACGATGTTCTTAAACTTAGAAGATGCAATGTACTTGTTTGTATGTAGAGTGTACACTGTAAGTAGAACACGCAGCTTAGATTTAAAATATTTTTTATATATAAATGGTGTATACGGCGTTAAAACATATATCACATGACGAGTTTTTTTGGCGGCGAATTGTCCTAGCGGCGAATTGTCCGCGGCGAATTGTCCGGCGGCGAGTTGTCCGGTTACCGTACATTGTACACTGGTGTACATAATTATTTCATCTTTAGCAGTTGATTGCTTATATAATACCATTACTGCACTAAATTAATTATCATACATTTACGATGGGTAAGCTTACTATCCTGAATTAAGCTGATTAATAATCGGAACAATAGCCTAACGTATTTATATAATTATATTTTTTTTTCGCCTATTATTATACTTTTATTATGTGAATGGTGTTCTCAAATGATTTGGTGTTAGAACTAAAATAATTATTAGATGTTTGACGTCTGCTTCAGGATGAAAAGCCATATTGCTGACGTCAAAAAAAATTAAATGCAAGGGACTGGAAGAAGCAATCAGAAAGGAAAGTGGCTCCATGAACAAAGTCACTTACCACAAGTCGGTGACAATGCTCATGGATGCAGAACAGCTACTCCGTGAGCACAGTCGCTTACTAAAGAATTGTATGGAAATATATACAAATAGCTATGCTCTTCAATAACAAACTAAAATAAAGTAAATCAGTGAAATACTGGTGAAGTTATAGGTGAAATAATACCCAACAACAATCATACCCTAGGTATAGAGCTGAAACTACTCTTAACCAATAATATACTATTATGTGAAAGTAAGAAAATATATTATACTAGTGTAGTTTCCCGTTAAAAATAACGAGTCATCATCAATACCAATTTATTACCCGTTATTAGGTTACTTTTAGTGAATTCAATTAAAATTAAATTTTCTTCATAGTCTAATTTATTTTATAGATAAAAAACATTAAAAAATTAATAAAAGCAGGGGAATTTTAGATACATTCTCCATGTTTAATACACGTCGTTTAAAAGAGGACATCAAATAAATAAGAGCACTAAGGGTATTATTAGTATACATTACACTAATAAAAAGTATTTGAATGAATCATACCTCAGTATCTTTAAGATGTTCTACTTCATTCTGTTGATTATCATCACGTCTTCTTCTCCGCATACGAGTATGTGTACTTTTATCACAGTCCTCGCTCACACCACAGTTTTCTTTCAGGTGCTCGTTTTCTATGAGCGCACCGTTTTCATTGATGCCATCGTTTTCTAAATCTAGATGAACTCCTAACTCATTACAGCTGATGCTATTTTTGTTTTGATCGTCAATGACTACGGCTCGTCTTCTCCGCCTTCGTCGAGACGATACAATGGCCTCTGATTTGTCATCGTCGTTATTATTATCTCTTCGTCTTCTTCGTCTAACAGGCTCGGTATTTTCACTCATCGTCTCCTTATTCACTTTATCGCCATTGTTCTCCATCTCGTCTAGTTTATCCATTTTACTATTATCTTTATCATCTTCTTGTTGTTCTTCATTTATTTCTGTTTTTCTTTTTCTTAAAGTGAAAGTCACAACTGGAATTGTTTCCAAATCTTTATCACCTACTTCTCTCTTCTCTTCTTCTTTACTTTTGTCTCTCCTTTCTTCTCTTCTTGCTTCTTTTCTCCCTTCCCTTTCTTCTTTACTTTTGTCTCTTCCTTCTTTCCCTACAACTTCTCTTCTTCCTCCTCTTACTTCCCTCCTTCTTCCTTCTCTTGTTCTTCTTTCTTTACTTCCCTCTCTTCCTTCTCTAACCTCTCCTCTTCTTTCTTTACTTTCTTCCCTTGTTTCTTTTCTTCTTCTTTCTCTTCTTCCTTCTTTCTTTCCTTCTATTTTTCTCTCTTTACTTTCTTCTATTCTTTCTTCTTCTCTTGTTTCTTTATCGCTCTCCTTCAATTCCCCAATTTTCTCTACGATTTTCAACTCGGTGTAGAGAAAACCGTTTGGTTTGTTCGGTAAGTCAGTTGTTATACTACTGACAGATGTACTGACACACTGGGCAGTAGTCACTGTATTGTCACATTGGGCAGTAGTCACTACACTGTCACACTGGCCAGTAGTCACTGTACTGTCACACTGGGCAGTAGTCACTGTACTGTCACACTGGGCAGTAGTCACTGTACTGTCACATTGGGCAGTAGTCACTGTACTGTCACACTGGGTAGTAGTCACTGTACTGTCACACTGGGCAGTAGTCACTGTACTGTCACACTGGGCAGTAGTCACTGTACTGTCACACTGGGCAGTAGTCACTGTACTGTCACACTGGGCAGTAGTCACTGTACTATCACACTGGGCAGTAGTCACTACACTGTCACACTGGGCAGTAGTCACTGTACTGTCACACTGGGTAGTAGTCACTGTACTGTCACACTGGGCAGTAGTCACTGTACTGTCACACTGGGCAGTAGTCACTGTACTGTCACACTGGGCAGTAGTCACTACACTGTCACACTGGGCAGTAGTCACTGTACTGTCAGTACAAGAGTCAGTACCTACTGCCTCACTCTCTTTCTGTCTGTTTATGTTGGCAATTACCGTAGAATGATCGGTAGGTTTTTCCGGAAGTTTCATACTTTGCTCACAGGTACTTGGTTCTGATTGTTGTACATCTGTGCTCGAGTTCGTAACTGTGGTTGAGTTCGTAACTGTGGTTGAGTTCGTAACTTTGGCTGAGTTCGTGACTGTGGTTGGGTTCGTAACTGTGGTTTGGTTCGTAACTGTGGTTGGGTTCGTGTCTGTGGCTGAGTTCGTAACTGTAGTTGAGTTAATGTCTGTGGTTGAGTTCATGTCAATTGTTGTTGAGTTCGTAACTGTGGCTGAGTTCGTAACTGTGGCTGAGTTCGTAACTGCGGCTGAGTTCGTGTCTGTGGTTGGGTTTGTATCTGTGGCTGGGTTCCTAACTGTAGTTGAGTTCGTAATAAGGCAGTCAGTATTTGAAGCATCTTCATTAGCGTCATCTAGATTCAATTCCGTATTACTATCAGGTTGTGAATCAGCTGCCAAAACAGAGGAACTTGCTGAAGATAATGATTTACATTCAGAAAAAACGACTTCTTTCACTTCAGGTGACGTACAATCATCATCTGGTACTTTTTCGTCTAGAATTTGACTAGAATTCTGAGTGAGAGTTGGTGTATTTGATTCTTTTGGAGAGAGTTTATACTTTGCTTTCTGTTTCTTTGTGGACTGATTTGATTTGGCGGTTTCTTCAAGTTGCGTTTTAGTGCCTGTTTGCTTTTGCTTTTCTCCTTTCTTACTGATAATTGTCTTTAGTACTTCTGGAGGAGAAGCTGGGGCTTTCCTTTTCGTACTGGTATTCTTCTGCAAAGGTTTGTTTACTACCTTAAGTTCTGTTTCAGACGTAGTTTTCTTCTTATTCTTGCGACACTTGGTTTCATTGGTCTTATCACGAATGGATGACATCTCATTCATTTTTTTATTGCTTCCAACTGATGAATCAGAAGGTACCTTTTCGATAGGCCTGGGAATAGACGAAGGTCGATGTCTCATTCGTTTTCCTTTCCGTTGTACTAAAGTAAAGTCATCAATTTCTTTACTAGAAGAAGAAGAACAACGTCGAACTTTATCAGTGGATGGACTTCGCGATTCACTCAATTTTCTTCTATCTAGTTTTGGAATCATGCTATTTGATTTTGGGGGCAATGTTTGAGGAGGTTTAACAAGAACTGGAGAAGAGGGAGATGTGGAAATAGAACCATGGTTCACACCAACTTGTTGTCTATTAGTAGCTCTGATAACATTCACGGGACTTTGAAGATAAGGTTGTTGAAGTCTGGCACCAGCCACATTTTGACAAATGGGATTGACGGAAGGAGATCCTGATATCCTTTTAGATTCGCGTGGAGGAGAAACTGCATCCTTAATTCTAGGGTCAGTTTTGGATCCATCATAACTAGAAGATTTGGTGTTGTTTCGACTTGTCCCACGTCTCGACTGTTCTCTTGGTCGAACACTTGGGTTAATCGCAACCGGAGGCGACTTGTTCTGTAGTTGCCGGGTATTCGGCACATCATTATTCAGATGAAGAATCTGATCAGCTGGTGTTTGTACATTGACTGCATCTTCAAGAGGTTGAACCCAGGGTATAAAAGACTTTGCACTCACACCGAGAGATTTCAACCAATCTTTCATCTTGCATTCTTCGAAACTTCAACTTGAGAACTTTCATAGGTAGTCAAAAGACTAAACTAAGGTTTAAAATCTTTCTGCAGAATCAATTAAAGCAAAGTGAGAACATGCCAATGTATGTGTGACAATTTCTCAAGAAATAAAAACGATAAACTGTCCCTGTAACCTTCATAAAAACAGTCACAGTGTACATGAAAGTGAATGGTATTGAAGGTTGCGAATTAAACTACACACATCGGTAACAGTTCGAATAGGTAAATTGTCGCCAAGTTTTATAATAAAATATTTAATTCTTACAAGAAATGTATTTATTCCTTATCTACATTAATTGAGTATAATTGATTATTAAATTGTTAAAATTAGTCTAAGAGTTTTTGTTATTAAATTATTTCTTTATCATTAGGCTTATAGCTACCCATTCACTGATCACTACCATATCACCGTACACAATAAATAACAGGGGTTATTTCCAATCA
>CANNZV010002644.1:40977-130757 GCA_947561585.1 Caprella mutica | reverse complement strand
GTATCGGACTTTCTGATAGTACATCATCAGTGACTTCTGTGTACATCTTTCTCTGATAGTACATCATCACAGTGACTCTTTTCTCTGATAGTACATCATCACAGTGACTCTTTTCTCTGATAGTACATCATCACAGTGACTCTTTTCTCTGATAGTACATCATCACAGTGACCTTTCCTGATAGTACATCACAGTGACTCTTTCTCTGATAGTACATCATCACAGTGACTCTTTTCTCTGATAGTACATCATCACAGTGACTCTTTCTCTGATAGTACATCATCACAGTGACTCTTTCTCTGATAGTACATCATCACAGTGACTCTTTTCTCTGATAGTACATCATCACAGTGACTCTTTTCTCTGATAGTACATCATCACAGTGACTCTTTTCTCTGATAGTACATCATCACAGTGACTTTTCTCTGATATTCTCATCACAGTGACTCTTTCTCTGATAGTACATCATCACAGTGACTCTTTTCTCTGATAGTACATCATCACAGTGACTCTTTTCTCTGATAGTACATCATCACAGTGACTCTTTTCTCTGATAGTACATCATCACAGTGACTCTTTTCTCTGATAGTACATCATCACAGTGACTCTTTTCTCTGATAGTACATCATCACAGTGACTCTTTTCTCTGATAGTACATCATCACAGTGACTCTTTTCTCTGATAGTACATCATCACAGTGACTCTTTTCTCTGACAGTACATCATCACAGTGACTCTTTTCTCTGACAGTACATCATCACAGTGACTCTTTTCTCTGATAGTACATCATCACAGTGACTCTTTTCTCTGATAGTACATCATCACAGTGACTCTTTTCTCTGATAGTACATCATCACAGTGACTCTTTTCTCTGACAGTACATCATCACAGTGACTCTTTTCTCTGATAGTACATCATCACAGTGACTCTTTTCTCTGATAGTACATCATCACAGTGACTCTTTTCTCTGATAGTACATCATCACAGTGACTCTTTTCTCTGATAGTACATCATCACAGTGACTCTTTTCTCTGATAGTACATCACCACAGTGACTCTTTTCTCTGATAGTACATCATCACAGTGACTCTTTTCTCTGATAGTACATCACCACAGTGACTCTTTTCTCTGATAGTACATCATCACAGTGACTCTTTTCTCTGATAGTACATCATCACAGTGACTCTTTTCTCTGATAGTACATCATCACAGTGACTCTTTTCTCTGATAGTACATCATCACAGTGACTCTTTTCTCTGATAGTACATCATCACAGTGACTCTTTTCTCTGATAGTACATCATCACAGTGACTCTTTTCTCTGATAGTACATCACCACAGTGACTCTTTTCTCTGATAGTACATCATCACAGTGACTCTTTTCTCTGATAGTACATCATCACAGTGACTCTTTTCTCTGATAGTACATCATCACAGTGACTCTTTTCTCTGATAGTACATCATCACAGTGACTCTTTTCTCTGACAGTACATCATCACAGTGACTCTTTTCTCTGACAGTACATCATCACAGTGACTCTTTTCTCTGACAGTACATTCGGTAGTTAAAGTCACTAAATATTGGCGAGAAAACCTTCAGATCCCACCGCAGACTATTTTAGTTCCATCTTTGGACGATATCAAATATCTCCCTCCGAAACACACGCTTTGTATAACCTCAAAAGATTTCCAGGTTCCAATTACTTCATCCTGTACTCCTTTGATCCTTTCTCCTCAATCTTCTCCTCCTTCTACTTCTTATTCTCCTTCTTCTTGTTCTTGTTGTTTAAAAGGTCTTTGTTTTCATTCTGTTGTTCAAGAAGTTCATATTCCATATTCAATGTTCTCAGCATATCGTCTTACGTCTTGTTAGTGTTTGCCGGCTTCTGCAGACAAAGATGGGAGTTCCTAACATTAATTTAATATTCTTGTTTTGACAATAAAAATTCGAAAACAAATATTGATTAAAATTTAGAGTCTTTGTGATGGGTAGATTTTTAAAGCAAAATATGGATTAAAATTTTTAGTATATATTGATCAGTTGATTCTCCGAGCAAAATAATGAAATTGTTGTCAAGAGTAGTCGTTATATCCAAACGGAATTAAGCATATTTTACTATGTATAGGATAAAAACAGTTCAGTTTATCTTATACAGTGTGCAGTTGTTTCAAACTTATACGTGATTGTTATTGAGACTACTTCTTACTCAAATTATTATTTCACAATTAAAGTGTATCATACGTATTAATTTAATAAAAATAGTCATTTCTTAACTAAGTAAAACCATAATAACTGTGAAAAATATTGAAATGAAGTGTTATCCAAAAAACTCTTTCATAATCTATCGACTATTTTAAAGTTTGAAAATAAATTTCACCATTCTACTATATTTTTCTGTCTCAGTTATAATTCAGACTTCCAGACAGTTAGGTACTTTTTGCGTTTGGTAACCGCAACTCAAATAGTGGTGACTATCAGCTAAAAGTTTGTAAGTAAACATACATCATCATCTCAACATTTCTGAGGACGGCTGCAAGAAGTTGCGGAAGGAGTTCTACAACTTCACTCCTCTGTTTACTTGGATAATTTTCTCCAGAAACAAAGAAGAACATTGTTCCTCTTCTTTTTCTGGTTTGCAAGCAATGAATGATAGGAATGAAGAGTTAGCGGACTTTTGCAGCACAGAAAGTGGATCATTCAAACTTTAGATCTGATAAATCCGGAAAGTTAGTTTTATTCAGTGAGTAATCTAGATAAAAGATTTAAACTGATATGTTTCAACGTTATTGAACATGAAAATCATGAAAAGTTATGAATTCTATTTAATATCAGTGAAACCATGCAAGCATGCATAAAATGTAATAGATAGTTTTCGAAAGTGCTTGTTTACTATCTAACTTCATTTTCGAGTTAATGAAAACTGGTGAGTTTCTTCAATTGTATTTATAATCTTGAGCACAGCAGAGTATAAAGATGGAAAAAGTGGGAAAAAATGATAAAAAGGACCCGAAGACCATCTCAGTTAAAGACTGAACTCTGTTAAACACTCTCAATCAACTGAACCGAACTATCACTTGAACCCTACTGATCTGAACTTGAGCTACTTACTGAACACTAGTTATATATTTCCATGCCTTTTATACTTCTAATCATTTTAACCTAATCACATGAATCTAAAAGTCATAAAGAACTAATTGGCTTAAATGGAAAATAGTTAATTTATTATTACAAGAATTTCTTAGCAGTCATTACATCTTTTATTGATTCGTGGGAAACATACCTAGACTCAAAGGCAAACACATTTTCTACCTTTAGGACTTATTTTAAATCTACGATATTCTAACTCTTGTTCTGTGAACTCTTGTTCTTGGTCTGGTATAGAACTTTTAATCTACCACTGAATTCATTTAGCTAATTCTGAATGCTACACTAATTTAAAAATGCTTATGATACCTTTTTGGAAGAATGATATTTAAACTGTATTATAACGACTTAAGCAACCACTAAATTCATAAGTCCTGAAAACGTGTGTGCCTCTATTCTCAAATTAGCATTTGGACATTAGGCCTTTGAGTTTATTCAACTGATATGGAAGTTAAATTGGCTATGAATAACTAAGAAGTCTCAGAACTTATGTCAAGAACTGCATATTCTATTATCTCTTCTAATAACTGCAATGAATGAGAGGATGAATTGTGTCCTTCGATTCCTAACTCAATTATAATGAATGCAGAAATGCAAATAAGAAAATAACTTAATTATGTATATTCATTTTTGCTATGCGATATACTTAGTGAATATTTAATTTTATTAATGATTTTCTCATGTTTTATATGTATTTGATAAATAATGTTTTACTTTTTATAAATTGATTAATTTTTGTGTTAGGTTGACTCCTATTGAACTAGCTGTTATTATTTGGAATAAATTAAAGGAGAATTTACCCACGTCTCAACATTCCTGGGGTGTGTACCCCGGATGTCCACTTTTGAAATGAAAAATGGCTAATGATTTGGCAGTAACGGAATAGTAGAATGTTTCCATTGAGCTTACTCCACATCTCAGTTTGAAATCACAAAACTTCGCGTATCGGAATTGCAGAGAAGTTTTAGAAGTCCCGATGCAATCAGAAGTGCTGTAAAATACCAGCAGTGAAGTTGACTTTAATCTACAGATTGGCAGTGTCGATACTGTACGTGTATTGTGGAACCTTTCTGGTTGAGTAACAGGAATTTTCCTATGCAGAATTTTCCCATGCGCTATTTTCCAAGGCGGAATTTTCCCAGTTCGAATTTTTCCGAGGCAAAATTTCCCCGGGCGGAATTTTCCCAAACGGTATTTTCCCATGTGGAATTTTCCCAGTGTGGGATTTTAGTTCTTCAGGCGGAATCTTCCCAGGAGGAACTTTGTTATGTAGAATTTTCCCCGGTGGAATTTTCTTTGGAGAAAATATTCTTGCATGGAATTTTCCCAGGGATAAAAAAATTTCTATGTATAAATTGGAAAATAGTAAGAAAAATTCGAAGAATGAGATGCAAGTTTAGTTTATATATAAAAAAAATGAATGTAACTTTAATATATAGTAATTAAATTGACAAACTTCATTTATCAAATGGTGCAGAGTTTGCTGTTTTAGTTTGCCTCATTGTTCAAATTTATATTAATTATGCGACTTTATATGAATGTATTCTAAGTTATTCATTTTAGAATAGGTAAATAATCGTCTTTGATTTAAACCTGGTTAGATCGAACCATGGTGGTTTATGAAATTAATTTCAGAGATTCTGCGGATTATATGGTTTTTGCAGAAACTCATTTTTTCTACAGGAAATTCCGCCAAGAAAAGGTTCGCCTTGGATAAGTCCTCAATGGTAAAATTCAGCCAGGAAAAATTACGTCGGAGAAAATTTCAAGAGCCTTCTGGTAGTACTATCAGAGAAAAGAGTCACTGTGATGATGTACTATCAGAGAAAAGAGTCACTGTGATGATGTACTATCAAAGAAAAGAGTCACTGTGATGATGTACTATCAGAGAAAAGAGTCACTGTGATGATGTACTATCAGAGAAAAGAGTCAGTGTGATGATGTACTATCAGAGAAAAGAGTCACTGTGATGATGTACTATCAGAGAAAAGAGTCACTGTGATGATGTACTATCAGAGAAAAGAGTCACTGTGATGATGTACTATCAAAGTAAATAGTCACTGTGATGATGTACTATCAAAGTAAATAGTCACTGCATGTCTCTAATCTAACCAATCAGAGTTTTCTAATTTAACAAATCAAAGTTTTCTAATTTCCTGTCATGTTCAAATCGTCCAAATTTGTTGCTGATCACATAAACCAATTTTGAAATATCTACAGGCATTACAATCAGTAATGTTTCTTTTTGAAAATTAGTGAACTATGAATAAAATCATTACAGATCATAATTGTACAATGTATACATGGCCAATGATATAGCGAGCCACATAAAAAGAAAAAGAAACATTTTTCCTATTGTAGACTCAAGATAAAGAAAATATATCGATTGCAAATTGTTTAAACAATTTTAACTAAAAAGAAATATAATGCAATTCACAGGTTTTCTCAAAATGTATCATTCTGTCAGATGAACTGAACTTAGGGTCATGAAGATCACATTAATTTATCCACTTTATTGTGATATATTGATCGTTTCCTATATCATTCATACGACCTTAGAAGTTGAGTCGATGTATACGCATTTTAGAATTGAATATTTTAACACGTAGCAATATGATAGTGTTCAAAATAAAATAAAAACATGATGACATCGTCTTCTGTCACGTAAGTATAATATGATTCAAAACACGTTCCCGAAACACCAAATGAAGGTCTACCAATCCATTCAATATAAATATAGATATTCGAAAGCACGTTCTTGAAACACCAAATGAAGGTCTTCAACTCCATTCAATATAAATATAGATATTCGAAAGCACGTTCTTGAAACACCAAATGAAGGTCTTCAACTCCATTCAAAATAAATATAGATATTCGAAAGCACGTTCTTGAAACACCAAATGAAGGTCTTCAACTCCATTCAATATAAATATAGATATTCGAAAGCACGTTCTTGAAACACCAAATGAAGGTCTTCAACTCCATTTAATATAAATATAGATATTCGAAAGCACGTTCTTGAAACACCAAATGAAGGTCTTCAACTCCATTCAATATAAATATAGATATTCGAAAGCACGTTCTTGAAACACCAAATGAAGTTCTACCAATCCATTCAAAATAAATATAGGTATTGGAAAGAAAGCCCAAGACGAGATAAATTCCCTTAGTCAGCAGGTCTAGAATCTGAATGTTTAAAGCCGAACTGCGATCAGAGTTTCAAATTGAGAGATGTTCAGAATTCGATTAAATTATTTGGGTCAGTTGTGGATAGATTACTGAGATTAATTAGAGTCAGATTGACTGAAGTCGATTGATGAATTTGATTAGCAAAAATATACAAAATTCAGTAAACACGGGAAAGAAGGATTTATTCCTGGGATATCAAGGCAATATCATTGGCAAGAAGGGTATATCCGATCGGCAAGAAGGATTTATTCCTGCGATATCAAGGGAATATCCCAGGCAAGAAAAATTTATTCCTAGAATATTATATAGGTGAATATCCCAGGCAATAAGGATTTATTCCTGGGATATCAAGGGAATATCCTAGGCAAGAAGGATTTATTCCTGGAATTTTAGGGGAATATTCCAGGCAAGAAGGATATATTCCAGGAACAAAAGCATTTATCCCTGATTCATAATGATAATATAATAAGAGCAGTTTGTATCTGTTTGTCTTTAACACTAATTTATATAATACACATAAATTGAACTTTTGTAATGATACATTAAAAGTATCGTCCATTTTGACGGCACGAGTACACTAGTATCTAATAATAATCAACTCACAAGGACCATAAGCGACTCATCTTTCATTTCTTTAGGAGAACAGCTCCTCAGGCCTTTTAGTTATTGGAATCCAGTAATTATTATCCTGGCCTGACATAATGGGTCGGAGAAGGAGGTTTTTAGGGCTTAATTAAGTAATAGAATGGGAAACTATTTCGATGAACTGAACTTCAATCGGTTTAGTTTGTTAAATGCAATAGATATGTTACATGGAATATATGTTTATTTAGCTACATCCAGTGTGTGAATTAGGAATTTATAGATCATCTTTTAATGATTTATTATTAATTTGTTAATTCATCTTAGCATCCTACAGTAAAGGAGAATTTTTTAAATGATAATATTCTAATAAATAAATTCTTCAAAATAAACTTTTAAAAACTAGCAACGAAAAATTGAAATATGATATTTTTATTAATTTATATTAGCTTGATTCAAATGTCATGAATTAACATTTTAATTATCATCAAATTTGCTCACATTTCAACATAATCTCTCACGTTCATCATATGTTAAACTTTTAATCATACTTTTAATTACTCAACACTATAAACACGAACAGAAATTCTTAAGCTCTTCTCTGGACCATTTTTCGAAATGGTAATATCACAGGAGTGTTGGTATATAAAATAAGAAATAACGTTGCGCACATATATATATATATATATAGAAAAGCACTCCGGTCGTCTTTATTCCTGTAAAATTGTCACTGAAGTTCCATAAACTTGGTTCACATGCACTCTGCGTACAGTCATTCACAGGTGTACTGGAACATCAACTCTACAGTCTTTTGACTTCTAGCTAAAGTTCTGAGAAACTCTGTAGATTACTTTTAAAATAGAAGAGCTTAGGAAATTTCTATAAGTGGTGGTCTTCACATCTAGAAAATACAGTCATGAGAATTTCTAAACACTAAGGATATTTCTACATGGAAATGTAATGGAGGGTATCGACATTGATTAAAATAAGTATGGTTGTGACAATATGCTTTTAACATCATAGATCTTAAGAATGTCATAGACAAAATGAAATGAAATGGTATCAAATACTATATACCGCTGGTTTAGAACGATTCAATACTGTTTAATTCTCTCCGTCTACAATAGTTTTAGGATCTATGATATTAAAAGCATATTATCACAACCGTAATACACTTCACAAATCTAAAGGTTAATATGGCTATGCTAATCCCCACTTACCGACTACTGTAATTGTACAAGTTCTATAAGCTTTTACCATTATTCGGTTGTGCCATGTTATCGAATGACTTATTACTAGAGTTGTGACGAGAATATTATAGACGGAGAGAATTGAAGAGTATTGAATAGTTCTACACCAGCGGTATATAGTATTCGATACCATTTCATTTCGTCTATGATAATCTGAAGATTATGAATTTAAAAATATACAAACTCCACCCTATACTATTTACTCATATTCTATAAATCTACCTTCTTATCACTTCTTTCGAATCATTATCATAATTAACAGATGCTGCCTCATTGATGCCACTTTCCTCTCTGACTGCTTCTTCCAGTCCCTTGTATTTATTTTTTTATTGACGTAAGCAATATGGGCTTTGGTTTCGGAGCAGACGTTAAATCCCTTCTAATATAAAATCAATATGTCATCATCAAAGATTCTGACTGATTGATGACAGAGATAACCTCACTCGATGCATTAATCCCCCTGTCCCTATTTGTGAGCATCTGTCCCATTTTGTGAGCATCTATCCCATTTTGTGAGCATCTGTTCCTATTTGTGAGCATCTGTCACAATTTGTGAGCATCTGTCCCAATTTGTGAGCATCTGTCCCTATTTGTGAGCATCTGTCCATATTTGTGAGCATCTGTCCCTATTTGTGAGCATCTGTCCTTATTTGTGAGAATCTGTACCATTTTGTGAGCATCTGTCCCTATTTTATAACATCTGTCCCTAATTGTTAACATCTGTCCCTATTTGTTAACATCTGTCCCTATTTGTTAACATCTGTCCCTATTTGTGAGCATCTGTCCCTATTTGTGAGCATATGTCCCTATTTGCTAACAGCTGTCCCTATTTATGAGCATCTGTCCCTATTTGTGAGCATCTGTCCTTATTTGTGAGCATCTTTCCTTATTTGTGAGAATCTGTCCTTATTTGTGAGCATCTGTCCCCATTTTTGAGCCTCTAGCTGTACCATTTTGTGAGCATATGTCCCTATTTGTGAGCATCTGTCCCTATTTGTGAGCATCTGTCCCAATTTGTGAGCAACTGTCCCATTTTGTGTGCATCTGTCCTTATTTGTGAGCTTCTGTTCCTATTTGTGATCATCTCTCCCTATTTGTGAGCATCTGTCCCAATTTATGAGCATCTGTCCCTATTTGTGAGCATCTGTCCCTTTTTATGAGCATCTGTCCCAATTTGTGAGCATCTGTTCCAATTTGTGAGCATCTGTCCCTATTTGTTAACATCTGCCCCTATTTGTTAACATCTGTCCCTATTTGTTAACATCTGTCCCTATTTGTGAGCATATGTCCCAATTTGTGAGCATCTGTCCCAATATGTGAGCATCTGTCCCTATTTATTAACATCTGTCCCTATTTGTGAGCATATGTCCCAATTTGTTAACATCTGTCCCTATTTGTTAACATCTGTCCCAATTTGTGAGCACCTGTCCCAATTTGTGAGCATCTGCTCCAATTTGTGAGCATCTGTCCCTATTTTATAACATCTGTCCCTAATTGTTAACATCTGTCCCTATTTGTTAACATCTGTCCCTATTTGTTAACATCTGTCCCTATTTGTGAGCATCTGTCCCTATTTGTGAGCATATGTCCCTATTTGCTAACAGCTGTCCCTATTTATGAGCATCTGTCCCTATTTTTTAACATCTGTCCCAATTTGTGAGCATCTGTCCCTATTTTATAACATCTGTCCCTATTTGTTAACATCTGTCCCTATTTGTTGACATCTGTCCCTATTTGTTAACACCTGTCCCTATTTGTTAACATCTGCCCCAATTTGTAAGCATCTGTCCCTATTTGTGAGCATCTGTCCCTATTTGCTGACAGCTGTCCCTATTTATGAGCATCTGTCCCTATTTGTTAACATCTGTCCCTTTTTGTGAGCATCTGTCCCAATTTGTGAGCATCTGTCCCTATTTGTGAGCACCTGTCCCAATTTGTGAGCATCTGTCCCTATTTGTGAGCATCTGTCACAATTTATGAGCATCTGTCCCAATTTGTGAGCATCTGTCCCTATTTGTGAGCATCTGTCCCTATTTGTGAGCATCTCTCCCTATTTGTGAGCATCTATCCCTATTTGTGAGCATATTTCCCTATTTGTGAGCATCTGTCCTTATTTGTGAGCATATGTCCCTATTTGTGAGCATCCGTCCCTATTTGTGAGCATATGTCCCATTTTATGAGCATCTGACCCTATTTGTGAGCATCTGTCCTTATTTGTGAGCATCTTTCCTTATTTGTGAGAATCTGTCCTTATTTGTGAGCATCTGTCCCTATTTTTGAGCCTCTAGCTGTACCATTTTGTGAGCATATGTCCCTATTTGTGAGCATCTGTCCCTATTTGTGAGCATCTGTCCCAATTTGTGAGCAACTGTCCCATTTTGTGTGCATCTGTCCTTATTTGTGAGCTTCAGTTCCTATTTGTGATCATCTGTCCCTATTTGTGAGCATCTGTCCCAATTTATGAGCATCTGTCCCTATTTGTGAGCATCTTTCCCTTTTTATGAGCATCTGTCCCAATTTGTGAGCATCTGTTCGAATTTGTGAGCATCTGTTCGAATTTGTGAGCATCTGTCGCTATTTGTTAACATCTGCCCCTATTTGTTAACATCTGTCCCTATTTGTTAACATCTGTCCCTATTTGTGAGCATATGTTCCAATTTGTGAGCATCTGTCCCAATATGTGAGCATATGTCCCTATTTATTAACATCTGTCCCTATTTGTGAGCATATGTCCCAATTTGTTAACATCTGTCCCTATTTGTTAACATCTGTCCCAATTTGTGAGCACCTGTCCCAATTTGTGAGCATCTGTCCCAATTTGTGAGCATCTGTCCCAATTTGTGAGCATCTGTCCCAATTTGTGAGCATATGTCCCAATTTATTAACATCTGTCCCAATTTGTGAGCACCTGTCCCAATTTGTGAGCATCTGTCCCAATTTGTTAACCTGTTCCAATTTGTGAGCATCTGTCCCAATTTGTGAGCATCTGTCCCTATTTGTGAGCATCTGTCCTCCCAATTTGTTAGCATCTGTCCCTATTTGTTAACATCTGTCCCATTGGATGAATACCGTCAGTTCATCCCCGTCCTCTCGATCTCACTCATAGCAAACAAGATCATCATCTGCCTGAGATCAAAGGAAACACCTAAAGAGCTCAGCATTAACGGCTCCAGCATCTGAATCAACCCTAAGTCCTACAAGATGATCCAGATTATTATGATTGATTTACTATACATACTTTGCAAACAATTAAATTAAATCATATGTATACCATGTCTATTGTTTTTGGAAATGTAATCATATTTATTACATGTGGTTTTAAATAGTAATATGGTGAATTATGTGAGGTCAACATATGTTTGATATGTGGTAATTTACAAATGGCAAACCCCTGTTATAAGTATTGTAATTAACATGTGGATATGATGTGGACAATTAAACATTTATACAACTTATTATCACGTTATAACTATTTATGGACATACGGAATTGTTTATATGGTTTATGCCAACAGTGTAGGCAGAGTAATATTTACCAACTGAATTATTAATGGCATAAATTCATTACACAGATTAATAATAGTGCGCTGGAATATATTAAATGTATTTGCATTAGAAATAACATAGTCAATTATAATAATGAAAAGGGTTCATTTTATCGCCAGCAGTTATAAAGGATAATTATACAATTTATTTTCAATTATGACAGAAATGATTTAATCAATTGATGCCGGCCTCACTTTGTAATTAAATATTAATATGAATAATAGGTAAATGTATGATTTATCATTTTACTATGATCTCCTATATAGTTTCTTGTCAGAAGTAAATGATATAACGATGTATATTTACTTTTTTTTTACATATATAGGATGCCCCAGAATCCTTGTAGCTTTACGGGTCTTTATTTTCTCCAAAAAAAATTTCGTTCTTTTATTTTGAAATTAATAATTTCTACAATTGGAGAGTCCAATTGAATTGAATTTTGTAAGGGATTATTTTATTCAAATAAATAAAAACATTCCCAGTTATTCGAAACTATCACTCAATGAGCACTACAAAGTAAAAAAAAATCCTACATTACTTAACTTCACCTTCTTATTTAGCAAGTTCGTGACACGATTCTGTCTGTAAAATGGTACCGTGATTGTACTTATCTAGTTGCCGATATGTGATATATTTGACTATGCCATCCTTGTTCATGTCATCTAATTTCATCAATTACAGTTATTTAAAATCCACTAGACTGTATGTAATATAGAAAAGGAACTTTACAATTGTCTGAAGTAGAAGGACTTATGTCAGTGTTATCACGCGCCTGATTTAATTTCAGTTATTTAATTCAATTTTTTGTGGTTTTAGATATTTTTAATGCTTGGTAATTTTTAATCTTAATAATACTCAATTTTGATAAGTTTGTAATAGATATTTTTTTAATATAGATAATATTTAACTTATCAAAATTTAAATTACAATAAATTAAAATTTTAATAAATTAAATTTTTTATAAATTTCAATATTAATAAATTTAAATTTTGATGAATTTAAAAAAATTTATATGTTGATAGATTTAAATAAATTGAAATTTTGATAAATTTTTATTTCAATTATAATTTTATTTTATTTTTATTTTAATAATCTTCACTTTCGATAATTGAAGTTATTTTATTAAATATTACTCTACACTTATATTTTTAATTTTCTACGTATCAATAATTGATATAACCCCCGTGCGTGGGCTTTGAAAAATGTTCACTAAGCTAGCTACCTGAAATACATGAATCATCAGTAACCCCCATGATTTAAATAAGCGAATAACTCTTCCTCCATTGTAAAGCATTTCATTCACTACATTGCCTCCAGTTCACTGAGCATTATTCAAGATAGGGGAAATTAAGCAAGGGTCTTTTACTGTGAAGGAAAAATCATCCCGCTTCCTTCGCTTCACTGCAATGTATTTGGAGCTGCTTAGCAATTATTGATGAAGATACAATTTAATACTTAATTTAAAAAACTCGCATAGCGTTATGGTTAATGGAGAGCATCTCATGGTTGTGTGACAACCATTTTATTAAGGTGGCTTGAGTACAACCATGTTTTCCTACGTTTAATAACTCTATATACTAATACACAGTGTGTATTAAATACCTTCGCAATCTTGCGGAAGGTTATATTTTCATCGGAATTTATTTAATTATTTATCATCTTGTTATTCGCTTAACTGAAAAAGTGTTCAACCAAATTGCCTGAAATTTGGTGAAACGATTGGTCCATGTCCAGTGACCTGCTGCTAGTCTTTTGGGAGTGATCCATTCAAAGGTCAAGGTCACGGTCATTTATAATTCAAAAAGTATCGAACCATATTGCATGAAACTTGGTGGAACGATTGGTCAATATGCAGGAACCATTTTGATAGATTTTTGAAGTGATCGGGTCAAAGGTTAAAGATCAAGGTCAAAGCGGAGGCGAAGGTATGCGCTTTACCGAGTGCACATAATCTAGTTCTATAGTAGTATAGACTAATTCTATCTATATAGAATTAGTATTATATATAGATATTAATTAAATCCGAATAATTGAAAAAAGGGTAAAAAATCTGGATAAAAGCAATTAAAATCAGAATAGTCTATTAAATATCCTAGTTAATTTTGCAAAGGAAAAAAATAATAATCAGTCATTTTTGACGGGTAATACACTAGTATTAATATAATAAACACTTCTGATGCTTTAAAAATTGTTCTGTTTAATCATAATTTTAATAAAAAATCCTAATCCTAATATAAAAATCTTGAATACTAACTTTTCTAATTGTTAAACCAAATAAGATCATTTTAGTATTAGCAAAATTATATGTACCTAAAAAACAATAATATTTGCAACATTAAATCATAAATGTATTTCAAGTGATTCTCTATTCACCAACCTTAAATTATTTACTCTAATATCCTTGAGTCTAACGAAACAAACGAGTTTGAGATTTCATGTACCAGTTCATCACTGCTGACATTTATGTATTTCACGGGTTGAACTAACGACTTTAGTGTGACTCCATCAGTCTTCTATATTAACAAATTGTTCGAGGCTATTTCTCGTAATTCATTCCTGATATTGGGATATTATGACAATCTGAAGCCTGAAGAGAAATTGCTATATTGATCATTAAAGTGCCGGCTGTGTTCAATGTTTAGTGTAGTGTTCGCATGTCGTCGAAAATGAAGACATTTTTAATATTTCAATTTTATGGTCACTGATGAAAGTTTATTTTATGTAATAATTGTTATCCCTGGCTCGGCTTTTACTCCAATATTTGCAACTGAATTAAATTCAAATTTAGCAATCGAAACCATTTGTTGAAGTGATATCAGGATATTTTCTTAGCCGTAGTTTATTAACCGATGCATTTTTGTCAGATTAATAAGACGGACAGACAGATGGAGGTGATCTTATTATGATATTGATTATCACTACATTATCTGCATATTAAATATTTATAGCACATATATCTTGTAAATTTTTCTAAAAAATAAACTTATAACAAAGATGTATCAAAGATGAAAATAGTAATTCTTTAAAAATTGTCACAAGTTCTGCATACAATATTTAATGGTAAATATTGTCCTCATGCCTTAAATTCAAGTCAAATACCATTTTAGAAGAACTTTAGAGTGGTTCAAAATCTCAAATCATTATGTGGCATTGCCTACATTTAAATTTACGCTTCTCACTGCTAGAATACGATTATACGGACTAAATTAAGACATTATTTGATGTTTTTCTAATGTCTTCCCCAGAGGTCATTGGGCGTCAAAGGGTTTGGGTGGCACCTTTTAGGTTACAAATTAGAAGTTACTACCACTATGAATACGGTTTTAAAAAAAGGAAACCCATTTTCAAACTAGTTTGTTTTACAAACTATCAAAGCTAGAAATTTTCTAAGAGCACATTTTTATTCGTATACTTTTTCTACATCTATCTTAATAATTTGTTAAGAGATACGACAAAAGTTAAACATCCTGCATCGAATTAATAAAAGGAAATAAAATGGGCTTGCTCGAGCACGAAATACACAAAAAAATTCATAATTGGAATAATTTATCCCCATATGGTAGTAGTAAAAATTAAATCCTAAAATTTTTCATTCCATTAACGTTTTTGTTATTGACTCTTTCATTCATGGAAATACATCTTCATCACCAATCACGATATCTTCTACAAAATGTGCATTTCTTTGCAGAAACCATTTTGCCAAATATAGACGGTGCGGTAAATCAGTTCTAAGAGTTTGAGCCTTACATGCTTCTTGAAAGGATTATATCTCAAATCGTATTTAACAATTTAGTGGAATGTGTAATCCTAACCTACTGATTGATATTTTTGTATTCTCAATATGCTGTTCATGAAAAAGATTATTGTTTTCATGAGTTCATTCTTTTCTCCTGCGACATGATCACTTTTTGTTCAAATTTAAAGTGGTTTCTTCAGTTTTTAACTTATTAACATTTGTCAATACGGTTTTATTGTTGTTGGAAATCTTTCCTGAAAGTGTTGTTCAAGATGAGGTTGAACCTGTGTAAAACTTTCATTGTTTAAAAATATTGTCACAACAAAAATTCTTTGTTCTTTTGAAAGCTGCATTTTGAGGGTTTCGAATAGGAGATAAAAATTAACGGCAAAATGATTCAAATGCCAACTTCAAAACCCAACTTTCAAATGATAATTATTTGTTTTATTTTCTCTTATTTGTTACAAAAAATAGTAAAATTTAATGTTTTTAGATCAATATAAAATGAGTTATACCTCTTATGACGGAAGCCCTTTTTATTTATCTTTTTTTGATTCGCTGTAGGATCTTTATTTTTTGTCGTAACTCTTAACAGATTATCAAGATATATGTAAAAAAGGAAACATATAAAACTCTCTTTTTATAAATTTTCTAGCTTTGAAAGTTTGTAAAATAAACTAGTTTGAAAATGGGTTTCCTTTTTTTGCGCCACCCTGTATTGTAAAAATTTTAGACGGAACAAATATAACCTTTTTGGGAACACCGATACTTTATGGTAAATATTGTACTCAAATCTCATGGTAAATATTGTTCTCATACCTCATGGTTAATATTGTTCTCATACCTCATGGTAAATATTGTTCTCATACCTCATGGTAAATATTGTACTCATACCTCATGGTAAATATTGTTCTCATACCTCATGGTAAATATTGTACTCATACCTCATGGTAAATATTGTTCTCATACCTCATGGTAAATATTGTTCTCATACCTCATGGTAAATATTATTCTCATACCTCATAGTAAATATTGTACTCATACCTCATGGTAAATATTGTTCTCATACCTCATGGTAAATATTGTACTCATACCTCATGGTAAATATTGTTCTCATACCTCATGGTTAATATTGTTCTCATACCTCATGGTAAATATTGTTCTCATACATCATGGTAAATATTGTTCTCATACCTCATGGTAAATATTGTTCTCATACCTCATGGTAAATATTGTTCTCATACCTCATGGTAAATATTGTTCTCATACCTCATGGTAAATATTGTTCTCATACCTCATGGTAAATATTGTTCTCATACCTCATGGTAAATATTGTTCTCATACCTCATCCAAATGGGTTTACGATTCATTCCTCCATATCTGTTCCAGTTACCGGCGTATATTTTAATAGAGGAGTCTCGCACAAATTAAATTGTCCAGAACTTTTATTCGCACTTAAGATTGCCGTGCCCATTATAATGGAGATATGGCATAGGGAATAGAAATTACCTTGTCGATAAAATTAATTTATTAATTTAATAATTTTCTATTATTTTAATGTATTTTATTAGCATTATATGAAGATAGATGTAAATAGATATATTAAATAACAGTTTGATTTTTATTTATTTTTTAACATTGTTTACGGGATAGCAGAAGATTCCCAATCCAATTTTGGTAAATATATTATTTTAATAACGGTCACTTGTAAGCAAACTAAAAACGTTTCGACCCTTTCGGACAAAACGGCAACTTCAGATACCAAATTGTTACTATTAGGATAAAAAGATCAAAGCATAGATACACAAGACATTCCTAAAAATTTAATTTTAATTTAATTTTACAGATCGATATGGATTAATACTCAAATAAACATAAAAATTGTTTTATTCAGAACAGTGTTTAGAGTTACTCGTACCTTACGTCTCTGAATTCTTGTACAAAGAATTCAGAACAAATTCACATAGTATTTATATATAAAAGTGTCAAATCAGAACAGTGTTACAGTTGAATGGATTCTCATCTGGCTTGCTACATAAAGTCATCCAAACCGTACCTTACGTCTCTGACTTCTTGAGCAAAGTAATTCAGAAGTTCTCATTGAAGACTCCCATCATCCTCACTTCAAAACTTGGGTGAATGCTAATGCACTGATTAATGAATCGCATTGTTGAGATTTGAATCAACATCCAGAGAGTAAGTTATAATGAACCATGGAAGATTGACTGACTGAACTTAATCTTTGGGAAGTTTTTCACTTTGGATTAACAGGTATAGGTTGTTTATTTTGTTTTTTTGAAACCATGGCCCAATTGAAAATAAGAGCAGGTTCAAAGCAGCGGTTATGACGATCAGGGTAGTCACCACGTCAGTAAGGGAGCAGCGAGAGCGCAGCGTGGGAGCCAAACTGACCGCTTTGGGCGCTAATTCTACTCTGGCGTAACTGCGCAAAACTACTCTAGGTACCTGCTCCTATTTGCCTATCGCGCTGCCTAAGGGTAGAGATTAAGCCTAATTAATTAAAATGGCTGTCTAAATACATTAATTATTACATTTGTTTTAAAAGCATAATACTATAAGTTTAAAAGAGGGAAAATATGGGTAATTATAAAATTAAATAACTGTACTGAAAATGAAGAAAATCATGTAGGATTTTTAAAATCTTCAATTGCCAGAAAACGTTCTTTCAATCTGATTGTTGATATAATATATATAAGTACAAATTATTATCAATATGAAATACATATGAAGTTAATATTGACGATATAAATTATCTGCAAAATCGAGAAATATCTGGACATTCATTTCGATTGATAATAGAGAAGAAAATGTTGATTTTTGACGAGTTCTCCCTACCGATTTTCCAAAATCAGGTAAGCATATTTTTCTTCCTCCGCGTCAGCCAATATAAAAGGAGAACTGTGGAAATATTTCTGCGAATATGATGCGAGAACCTTATTTGGGGGGTGCAATAAAATATGACGTTTATATCCTCGTTGCCTGTTATTTAGTCGATCTTTAGCGTAATATAATAAATCCAAGTGGTGTACATAATCGCAAAAAGGTTCGCTACGTTTAGCTGCAGCATTTATTCGCTTATCTTGGACGTAAAAGGTTTTCCTTACGGAATAGAATTAATTGAATGCAGTATATCGAGAAATTGTACACACAGAGGAATAGTGGTTTAGTTTTATCAACATGTGCTTATATTAACACATACAAATTATGAGTAATTAAATACGATTTTTTTTTAAATAAAACACAATCATTATTTACATTTTGACTTTAATTAATTTATATTTTAAAAAGATGAACCTACCATTTTCACTAAAAAAAAAGAAAATAAATTTTTCTCAAATTTGAATTGTACTTTACCTTACACAAAATAAAAAATAAAATTGAAATTTCAAATTTACAACTACGTTGAATATTCAAACTTCAGTGATTGTGCATACATAATTTTTCATAAAGAATTGTCATTCATTATAAAAAAAATAGTTAATTCAATTCCCAAAAACTGGAATGGTAACGAATCTCCATTCCAGATCTCATATCAGATTCCAATGAACCATTCGATTTCACACATCAAAAAGTTTTATCGAAAAGCACTCGAGTACAAACAAATCTGACAGCTTTCCTGAAATAAAGTCTAAAGTGCATTGCAGAATACACATACATGAACAAAGCAGATCCCCAAATGCAGGCAGGCTGGCTATTCAATGCAGGCATCGATACTGAAATCCTTTTCTGATGCCAAGCACCAATATCACCTAAGTTCTTCTGGCGTCTTTATTATCCAAAGAAAGAAACTTAATTCGGAGACTTGGTGCATGCCTTTCTCTAAAATTTAAAACTCGAGAGGTGGATTATTACACAGCCAATAAGGATTTATCCCTGGGAAATTAAGGGAATATCCCAGCAATAAATCCTCGCAAGAAATATTCCCTTAATATCCCAGGAATAAATCCTCCTTGCCAGGGTTAGTCCCTTAATATCCAAGGAATAGATCCTCCTTGCCAGGGATAGCTCCTTAATATCCCAGGAATAAATCCTCCTTGCCAGGGTTAGTCCCTTAATATCCCAGGAATAGATCCTCCTTTCCAGGGATAGTTCCTTAATATCCCAGGAATAAATCATCCTTTCCAGGGATAGTCCCTTAATATCCCAGGTATAGATCCTCCTTGCCAGGGATAGCCCCTTAATATCCCAGGAATAAATCCTCCTTGCCAGGGATAGCCCCTTAATATCCCAGGAATAAATCCTCCTTGCCAGGGATATTCCCTCAATATCCCAGGAATAAATCCTTCTTGCCAGTGTAGTTTGGTATTAAAATTTAGTGAACTAATTTATGGTGGGCCCAACGAATAATGAACTTCTCGAAATCTCCTACGATTCAACTATAACTTAATTACTGGGAATAACTTTGAAACAGTGCAATAATACTATAAATAAAATTTCAAATTAAAACCCGGTTCCACATCAAAGAAAAGATCAACCACTGTGATATTAGACTAAATTCATAACATATTTAATTAATCAGACAATGTAATTAATATATTCCTCCACCATGAAATTAGATCCCTCACTTCCCCGGGGAGGAGACCAAACAACATCCATAATCAGATGTGGGACAATAATTACAGCCAATAGACGCTAGGTATTGTCTGATCAAAATTAAATTACGAAGAGAGATATGGTAGAATGGATACGGGTGGTAATTATTATTAAAGAATTGAAATATTATTAGTTTGAGATATTTAATAGAAACTAATAGGTTGCCAATGAATACATATAGGAGCATGGACTTGTGTGATATTAATTATACAAGTGAAATTTGATTAAAGTATATAATAAAAACATAGAAATTCATAGTGGGGCCGCAAAACATTAGGTGAATTTTGCTTTCAATCTTCAATAGGTCCTTCATAATATTTTCCCAATGTAATTGAGTATCACGTTCCATCAAATAATAAAGATGTTCATTAACGTCAAACTGAAGAAAAAATAAATTATGTTCTTATACCGTACAACTGCAGTCATTACCATATGTGTGACCATTGCCGTCACTGACACCAAATGAGACATAAAGAACAGAAGAAGAATTCGACACTGGAATTCGACTGAACACGAGTCTTCAATTAAAGTGAGAGAAGTAAAGGATGTCTACGGACTGAACTAAGCCTAGAGAGTTGTAAGAAAAGTGATAGGTAATGCAGTTAATATCTCTAAAGTGATAGGTAATGCAGTTAATATCTCTAAAGTGATAGGTAATGCAGTTAATGTATCTGAAGTGATAGGTAATGCAGTTAATGTATCTGAAGTGATAGGTAATGCAGTTAATATATCTGAAGTGATAGGTAATGCAGTTAATGTCTCTAAAGTGATAGGTAATGCAGGTAATATCTCTAAAGTGATAGTATAGGTAATGCAGTTAATATCTCTAAAGTGATAGGTAATGCAGGTAATATCTCTAAAGTGATAGGTAATGCAGTTAATATCTCTAAAGTGATAGGTAATGCAGTTAATATCTCTAAAGTGATAGGTAATGCAGTTAATATCTCTAAAGTGATAGGTAATGCAGTTAATATCTCTAAAGTGATAGGTAATGCAGTTAATATCTCTAAAGTGATAGGTAATGCAGTTAATATCTCTAAAGTGATAGGTAATGCAGTTAATATCTCTAAAGTGATAGGTAATGCAGTTAATATCTCTAAAGTGATAGGTAATGCAGTTAATATCTCTAAAGTGATAGGTAATTCAGTTAATATCTCTAAAGTGATAGGTAATGCAGTTAATATCTCTAAAGTGATAGGTAATGCTGTTAATATCTCTAAAGTGATAGGTAATGCAGTTAATATCTCTAAAGGGATAGGTAATGCAGTTAATATCTCTAAAGTGATAGGTAATGCAGTTAATATCTCTAAAGTGATAGGTAATTCAGTTAATATCTCTAAAGTGATAGGTAATGCAGTTAATATCTCTAAAGTAATAGGTAATTCAGTTAATTAAATCTAAAAATTAAATCTAAAAAATAAATCTAAAAATTTATTTTAAAAATTTAATTTAAAAAATTAATCTAAATATTAAATCTAAGAAATAATTTTAAAAATTAAATATGAAAATTAAATCTAAATATCATATCTTCAGATTTGAAAAATCTAAAGATTCAATTTCTTCGTTAATTGTGACTGTGGACCAGCACCAAGAGGCTATTAGGCATTCAAAGGACCATTCAGAACCACAATATTTTAGCCAGTAATTTAGGCGTGAAATTAATGGAGTGAATAGATGTGCTAATACTGATTTATTTGGGTATTCCAAAGACGAATTACGTATTTAATCGAACTTAGATCAATGAATAAAAATTCAAAATTTGATCTAAACTTTAAAAGCATTGATTTGAATTGAAAAGACCGTTTATCAATCAAGAGTTAATTAGGTATAACAATTATTTCTTGTTTTTTGTGTGTTTTTTTCTTTTTTAATTTTTATTGGGTTTTTTGTTTTTTGAAATTTCTTTCGTTGTTTCAATATTTTTTTTTTTTAGTTCTTTTCCATGTTTTATTATCATTTCTTAAATGTTTTTCTTATTTTTAATGGAGAAATATTATTTATATACATGCAGTGGAGTAGTCAATTGAAATTAATTATGCAGATGTGCTTTGAATTTACTGCTATGCTTACAATTTATTTATAGTTCCATATATAATGATATAAGTTATAAAACATTTTTTTTAAATTCTGTAATTTTAATTATTATTGAACTAAATGTATTGTGTATAATCTCAGGAATGCACAAAATCATTGAATAGTTTTGTTTCCATTATACAATTTAGAATTATGAAATAGCACGTGAATATCGAATTGAAATAATTCTGGAAATACAAGCATAAATATTATTTAAAGAGAAACAACATCTAAATTCGAATAATATATTCATTTAAATGTTTGTAGTAAATTCAAACATATATCAAACAGAATAACAAATATTCAAACAATTATCTAACATAATAACAAATATTCTAACAATTATCTAACAGAATATCAAATATTCGAACAATTATCCAACATAATAACAAATATTCGAACAATTATCCAACAGAATAACAAATATTATAACAATTATCCAACATAATAACAAATATTCGAACAATTATCCAACGTAATAACAAATATTCGAACAATTATATAACAGAATATCAAATATCCAATCAAATATTTGAACAAATATCTACATAACAGAATGTTCAAATCGTTTAAAAAACATTTTCGATAACATTCGAAGAAATATCAAACAGAATAACAAATACTTGTTTGAACAAATATTTTCAAAAAATATTCGAATCTAACTATTTTAGTCTATCAAAATAATCACTATTTTCGAAAATAGTCGAAAAAAAATCAGGCTGAATACCATACTGTGATAATAATTTCAAATATAGGAGAAAAGGAAGGTCTGCATGCAAGAGCTCTAAGGCAGTCAATAGATTATTTGTTATTATTCTTATTAGTTACAATGCAGTAGGGTAAGAACCAAAGCATTTTACGATACTTAAACACGCTAAGAACTGCTCAGCCTTTATATAGGAACCATCAAAGCATGTTCACATCGTCTGCTGAGTAATCATCAGCTAGTTATTGCTAGTTATTTGTTTGGTGCATGCATGCAGCCACCTGGATTACTTGAATTGTAATTATTATGACGTCATTGAACAGATTAACTCGATGATTTTTATTAGTTGACGTGTTCGTAATTATTAGCTAGGGTAAGTTACGATGGAATCGGACAGTTTCATATCTTCTATCATATAATAAATGATATATAATAATTATAAATTGACTCGTTATTTATATTGGTATTCATGATACCAACCGTGAGCGGACAAAATGCTTATTACGGACATAAATATTTTGCCGACAGACAAAAAGCCTAACGGACATAATACCTAACGGACATAATACCTAACGGACAAAATACCTAACGGACAAAATGCCTAACGGGCAAAATGCGTAACGGACAAAATGCCTACAGACAAAATGCCTACACAAATGCTCAACAGACAAAATGCCTAACGGAAAAAATGCCTACAGACAAAATGCCTACAGATAAAATGCCTAACGGACAAAATGCCTAACGGACAAAAAGTCTAACGGACAAAATGCCCAATAGACAAAATGCCTAACAGAAAAATGGCCTAAAATGCATTGTAAACTAACTTCCAATATGGGAATAGTGGACAAACATAAATAATTTCTAAAAAATGAGACCAAATGGAGGTAAAAGAATTTTGTTTCAGTGAGAGTTTATTTAATTACTATCATATTGAATATGAATATTTGTAACTCAGCGTGCTTAGTGTAAACATTGGCATATTTTTCTGTGTTTGTGATTTATCACCAAAGTGTTTTGTTCTTTTTAACAAATCACTTGAAACTAATAATCTTCTTCTGTTTTGAATTTTTTAATTAGATATATAAAATCATCCCATTCTATTTTCATTTTAAAATAAGGTTTGTTTTATTAGACAGGTGTAATATATATATACATTTTAATATATAGTTTACTTTATTAGATAGCTATAATAGCTATAATCATCCTCAATCTATATAATGATGTTTATTGTTGTTTTTGAAGTTCTAGAGCAAGTTAGGTAATTTCAATGTTTATATAAATTAGTTCTGACATGCAATTAACTACCAATGGTAATAAAAAACTCGCAAAATTTTAATTTATTTAACAACCTTAGTATTAGAAGATCTGTTGGGAAAAAATTCTTTAGTATCTTTTAAGAATTGTAACTGTCACGAAGTATTCACTGAGGTTTAACACATTTTTTTAAAAATACTATTTGATGTTCAATGTTTTTACTGTATAGTGTATACTATTCTTTATTTACCAATAATGATTTCATTGCAGATATCACCTCAATATTTTTTATTCAGCCCTTTTATTTAAATGTGGAGTTTAATCTTTTATTCTCTTTCCAACATTCTTTTACGTCTATATTCTACTATTTTTAAATTCTACATTCATATATATTCTCCATCAGGCATTTCCTCCATTAGGCATTATTTCTGTATGAATTTTGCCCAGGCATTTCTTCTGTAAGCATTTGGTCCGTTAGGTCTTTTGTCCTAGTACCATACCAACACGTATCATGGATACTAAATAAAATATGATAATAAATTACTATCATTTCATAGTTTTTTACATGATCGAAAATGTGAAATCGTCCAATTACTTAGAACTTACTTTAGATAAATTTGAACTATAATTAATTCAAAATAAAATAAAAGGTAGACAAAATTAATTAGTTACATTTAATCTTAATTAAAATGTACTGCATCTGTCTTATAATAAATTAACTTCAAATTACCATATATTTTTATTTATTTAAACAAATGCAAACAGAAATTTACCACTCAATTAATTATGTGATCTGGGTTATTATAATATGGGTTACCCTCAAATTCTTTAAAATATAAAAAAATAGATTATATGCACTCGGTAGAGCGCATACCTTCGCCTCTGCTTTGACCCGTTCTCTCCAAAAATTCAAGAAACTGCTAACTGGATAATAACCAATCGTCCCACCAAGTTTCATGCAATATGGTACAATACTTTTTGAGTTATTGAGTTATAAATGATATTGACCTTTGACCGGATCGATCCAAAATTCTACCAGATGGTTCCTGGACATTGACCAACTGTACCATAAAATTTCAGACAATTTGGTAGAAAACATTTCGAGTTATTGAGCTACAAATGGCCTTGACCTTGATCTTCGACCTTTGACCTGATCGCTCCCAAAATCTAACAAAGTGGTTCCTGTATATTGATCAATCGTCTCACCAAGTTTCATGCAATATGGTTCAATACTTTTTGAGTTATAAATGACCATGACCTTGACCTCCGTTCGGGTCGCTTCCAAAATTCTAGCAGCAGGTCACTGGACATGGTCCAATTGTTTCACCAAATTTCAGGCAATTTGGTTGAACTCTTTTTCAGTTAAGTGAATAAAAAGATGATAAATAAATAAATAAATGCCGATGAGAATATGACCTTTCTGCATTTTGCAAATGTAGTTAAAAACTATTCCTGATTTTTCACATGAGTAATTTTAATCAAAAACGTCAACACAAACACAAAAACTTTTTTTTTCATCAAAAACGTGATATTTTAAAAAACCTAATTGTGGTTTGGCATTAGAAATTTTCTGTTTATAATCTTCGTTGGCCCCACCATACATTCTCTCTGGGTAGAGCACACAATACCGCTTGTTTTATATTAACTATATGTTCCTATAGTAGTGTATGCAGCATTCAAAATAGCTATAAAAAGGTCATTTTCATTCACGTCACGTACGGGAGAGGTACAATCCAAGAAAAGTGTATCTGTGATGATTATTTTACAGCTAACTAATTTCACATAAAAAGAAACTTTGCTATTTGTAATGCTTCTAGATACTTCAAAATTGGTCTTGGTACACTACGAAGAATGGAAAATAAAAGGGAATGAGAAAAATGTTATGTGTGAAATTAGTATAATGTAGTGACTCTTTTCTCTGATAGTACATCATCACAGTGACTCGTTTCTCTGATAGTACACCATCACAGTGACTCATTTCTCTGATAGTACATCATCACAGTGACTCTTTTCTCTGATAGTACATCATCACAGTGACTCGTTTCTCTGATAGTACACCATCACAGTGACTCATTTCTCTGATAGTACATCATCACAGTGACTCTTTTCTCTGATAGTACATCATCACAGTGACTCTTTTCTCTGATAGTACATCATCACAGTGACTCTTTTCTCTGATAGTACATCATCACAGTGACTCTTTTCTCTGATAGTACATCATCACAGTGACTCTTTTCTCTGATAGTACATCATCACAGTGACTCTTTTCTCTGATAGTACATCATCACAGTGACTCTTTTCTCTGATAGTACATCATCACAGTGACTCTTTTCTCTGATAGTACATCATCACAGTGACTCTTTTCTCTGATAGTACATCATCACAGTGACTCTTTTATCTGGTAGTACATCATCACAGTGACTCTTTTCTCTGATAGTATATCATCACAGTAACTCTTTTCTCTGATAGTACATCATCACAGTGACTCTTTTCTCTGATAGTACATCATCACAGTAACTCTTTTCTCTGATAGTACATCATCACAGTGACTCTTTTCTCTGATAGTACATCATCACAGTGACTCTTTTCTCTGATAGTACATCATCACAGTGACTCTTTTCTCTGATAGTACATCATCACAGTGACTCTTTTCTCTGATAGTACATCATCACAGTGACTCTTTTCTCTGATAGTACATCATCACAGTGACTCTTTTCTCTGATAGTACATCATCACAGTGACTCTTTACTCTGATAGTACATCATCACAGTGACTCTTTTCTCTGATAGTACATCATCACAGTGACTCTTTTCTCTGATAGTACATCATCACAGTGACTCTTTTCTCTGATAGTACATCATCACAGTGACTCTTTACTCTGATAGTACATCATCACAGTGACTCTTTTCTCTGATAGTACATCATCACAGTGACTCTTTTCTCTGATAGTACATCATCACAGTGACTCTTTTCTCTGATAGTACATCATCACAGTGACTCTTTTCTCTGATAGTACATCATCACAGTGACTCTTTACTCTGATAGTACAACTTGTTGCGAGATAGTTCATGGGTGTTTAATATCTCTGTGAACATGTTACCCCTTCATGCAAACTGTTCATAGACTACATTTTTAATTAATGCACTGAAGTATGAGAATGTCTCATTACTATGCTAGGTAGATTATAGTACAGTGAATTAGTGATGAGTCAGCGAATGAGAAGAATTAAAATGAGTGTAAATTTGACGACGAGAGTTATATTATAAATTGCATTTTCAAAGAATACCATAGGATATTGTTATATATTAAAATTTGGTAATATAAGTATTTCATGTGAAAAATTGGGAAATTTATAATATTCATTTAAGAGAATATGGTATTTAAAAGAAAATTAGATGGTAATCATGGTACAACAAATGATTGTTGATGATGTGAAGCATGGTAAAACATAACTAAAATATTATAAACATAAAATTAAACCTAAAATATGGAAATTAAAAACAAATCAACGTAAAATCTTGAAATTAAAAAAATTCTCCCATAATGATTATATTATTTCTTCCAATGAAAATATAAAATATTTTATCTTATCTTGAAATTTGCATATTAATAATATTATACGTATTAGCCCAGCTAACCATATCCTCTCTGTCCCGCGTGAGACAGAGGGGGACATCCCTCTCTAGCGAGGGACAGAGAGGGACGGGGGATTTCAGACATCTCCAGACGTCTGAAATCCCACGTCTTTCCAACGTCTGAAATCCCACTCACGTCCCACGTCTTGCACAAGCGGGATGTCCCACGTCTGTCCAACGGGGGACATCCCACGTCTGTCCCACGTCTTAAATCCCACTCACATCCCACGTCTTTCCCACGCAGGATGTCCCTCTCTGTCCCACGTGGGATGTCCCTCTCTGTCCCACGTGGGATGTCCCTCTCTGTCCCACGCAGGATGTCCCTCTCTGTCCCACGCGGGATGTCCCTCTCTGTCCCTCGTCTGTTTTACTCGGTAAAAAGTACGCGGGATGTACCTCTCTGTCCCACGTCTGTCCGACGCGGGATATCCCTCTCTGTATACGCGGGATATCCCTCTCTGTCCCACGCGGGATGTCCCTCTCTGTCCCTCGTCTGTTTTACGCGGAAAAAGGTATATATTGAGTAGTGGTGCAAATCTTAATGGTAAAAATATCGATACATATTGCAGCAAGTTCATTCTCAAGCCTTATTTACGTATCATAACTAGATAGGTATTCATAAACAAAAGTAGATATAACTACGTAGCAGTTGATAAACAGATGTAGGTATCTAGGTAGGCATTGATAAACACTGGTAGGTATCTAGGTAGGTATTGATAAACACTGGTAGGTATCTAGGTAGGTATTGACAAACAGTTTTAGGTAACTAGGTAAGCATTGATAAACACTAGTAGATAACTATAGTATCCAGAAATAAATAAAATTGAACCTAGAATCTGTAAATTAAATATACTTAACCTACATTTAATTAATAAATTAGATTAATCAATTAATTTAAATAATCAATTTAAATAAAATTTGTATCAAATATACCTTATTGCAAATTTAATTTTCAATTATAATTCTTTTTTCTAAACACATTTTTTCCATTTTCTATCGTTTGTAAGATTTTTTAATTGTTCATTATAATATTCATCATAACCATTAACATTTTAAAAAGATCTTGATTTCAATGGTATAGAATAATAACTCCATGAAAAGATAAATATTTCCAGTGCCAAAATTATTTATTTGTTGCTGTTGATCTTCTTTGGCGATAAAATATAACATTTGAGACGGGTAAATATTGGGATTCGAAAGGCAGGCATCTTTTCAGTCGTGAGGACTTCTGTCGAAAAGGCGACTTGAAGATATGAAAGGAGGCAGAATTTAACGTCAATTCAGCTCTTATTTATAGGTACACTTTTACACCTTTCGAAAAAATAGACAAATTAAGTTGATAGTACAAGAGTATGTAGAATTAAATAATGATACAATTAAATAATATGAGAAGAAAGTATCTTGCATGTAATTTTTTATAGAATTCAATATGGGATTCGACCAGGACTCGCATCAATTGATTTCAAAAGAAATTTTTGTGGGATAGAAGTCATAACTTCACGTATTCCCACTTCGAGTTCTTCCAAATTTCTTGGTTTTTTGTATACTTGTTCTTTCAGACAACAGTGAAGATAAAATTTCAATAGCTTTAAACCTACTTTTGGGCCACCCTGTATATACATTGATTGATATTTGTGATTAGAATCTATCTAATATAATGTACCCAATTTAATTGTATGAAAAATTAACATGTAATGATTAATAAGATTGTAGTAAACATGAAATTAACGTGAAAGAATGTTCTTCCATTTTCAAATAGTAAAATAGGATCAAAATAAAGATTAAGGAAGAAAAAAAAGAATTTTATATTTACAATCATTTATAACTAGACTGAAAAAAGTCATTTAACAGAATTTCTCATTTAATTAATATGTAATTTCGCATTTATAAACTCAATTTAACATTCATAGACACAAGTCTCCGGTAACTCAGTCCCTTTAACAGCTTCTCTAAGTTGTCTCCAGCAACGAACTTTCTCAATCAACTCCATGGCAATCTCTCCTCTCAACACCAACACTCCAGATTGTCTCCATCGCTGCCATGGAGACTTTGGAGCTCTTTACTCCAAAACATAATTCTAGATTGGGTGAAACTTGTGAAAAATCTTCAGATAATGTCAGCCCTCAGCAATTTACATCTTTGCATATTTGGGACAAAATTTTCTCTTGTTGGAATTTCCGATAAAAAAATAGAACGTGAAGAAAGACTGATGGTATATGATCATATATAAAGAGATATATACTAATTTAATTCAGAATTTACTTTTCATCTAAGATGAAACTGTACATTTATTATTTACTCTTAACCCTTACTATAAACAAAATCAAAAATGAAATACCGTGAACACATCCCTCTATCTAAATCTAACTATCTACAAACTCTTGGTTCATTCTTTTTCTCTCTCGTCAATTCTGATGCTCAGAAGTTAGCTGTAAAGTCTTCATGAACTTAGAAACTGCAGTGAAACGTTGCAGCTCAGCTGACGTCAGACTTAACGTCTGATTGATTGCTACAGCTTCCGACTTGTAGACGTAACGAGTTCAACTTTCAAAACTTTGGATTGATAAGGAGATGCTTCGAGACGTGATGAGTTTCGCGAAAGTCAGAGTTGTACTCAGTTTTCATTATTCAGAGTAACGCCCTCGTCAATTCATCGCGCGGTAAATTAACGCATTGGAAGTCCACCGCAACTCAATTTTTCGTCCGGTAAATTCCGAATCTACCGTGTGGAAAATTGAGGCGCGGTGAACTTTCCTGTGGTAAATTGAGGTGCGGTGAACTTTCCTGTGGTAAATTGAGATGCGGTGAATTTTTCGCAAACCATGTTAACACGCTATTACTGAATACTGTGGGTGTGAAACCTGAGAATAGATGAACTTAAATATCATCTAAATTCAAATTTCTATAGATTATAGGTCCATAAAATCCTGCTTTGTTCCTCTTTCAAATAATGTTTGTAGTAAAATCATTCGGAGTTTTAGAGAGTTGAATAAAAAGAAAATAAAAGCCTCCTTTTCTACTGTTGTAAAAGGCGGAAATTGTTAGCATCGTCAGATTCCCGTTTGGAGTAAAGAAATTCAGTAGGAATAATAAGACCATGAAGCAATTTGCATTCCAATGCTTCCCTTGGAAACTTTAGTGAAATTTATATGATGGCATTTTAAGAACACACACGTGGTATTGAACAATAAACTCAAACAATGAAAGTAAACAATATAGTAATACTTGGCAAATGAATGGATTTGAAGGAGGAGACATAGGATTTTTTTTTCGTAAAAAGCCTACGGATATTACAAATGTTTAAACTATTTAAAGGATAGCAAACACGTGGTATTGGACAAAATACTCTAACAATGAAAGTAAACAAATTGTTCATTTGAACAGTTCATACAAAGGAATATTTAGTATTTATATATATTATAGTAGAAATAAGATATATTTAGGTTTCGCTGAGGATGATTATTTGAAGAAATCGAAAGCTTGAAGATATAATGGAATTTTTTATTACTAAATTGTTTTTCTCTTTATTATTAAACAATATAATAACACTTGATGAATAAATGTATTTGGAATATGGAAACCTCCAATATATACAATTTATTACTTTGATATTTTTTGTATTTTAAAATAATATCATCCGTACTAATAAATCGAATAAAAGCTAATTTTTTTATTGAAGTTCAGAATGGATTTAATTTTCTTGGAATGAAAATATATATAAAAAGTCAAATAAACTTAGAAATATAAAAAAAAAACTTTATATTTTATAAGTTTATTGCTTACATTAACAAATAGAATGTTAAATTAACTCTTCAATTATTAATTAACTCTTCAATTATTATTATAAAAGTTATTCATGAATTACTTTATATATTGTAAAATATAACTAAATGGAATAGGTGGTTAAAATTACAAATACATCATCAAATTAACGTTACTAAGTTAAAATTGTATCTTAGGGCAAAACTTGTTCCAATATTGTCACAACATTGCACCAATATTGTTACAACATTGCCCCAATATTGCTACAACATTGCCCCAATATTGTTACAACATTGCCCCAATATTGCTACAACATTGCCCCAATATTGTTACAACATTCTCCCAATATTGTTACAACATTGCCCCAATATTGTTACAACATTGCCCCAATATTGTTACAACATTGCCCCAATATTGCTACAACATTGCCCCAATATTGTTACAATATTGCCCCATATTGTTACAACATTGCCCCAATATTGTCACAACATTGCCCCAACATTGTCACAACATTGCCCCAATATTGTTACAACATTGCCCCAATATTGTTACAACATCGTCCAATATTGTTACAACATTACCCCAATATTGTCACAACATTGCCCCAATATTGTTACAACATCGTACAATATTGTTACAACATTGCCTCAATATTGTTACAACATTGCCCCAATATTGTTACAACATTGCCCCAATATTGTTACAACATTACCCCCAATATTGTCACAACATTGCCCCAATATTGTTACAACATTGCCCCAATATTGTTACAACATTGCCCCAATATTGTGACAACATTTCTACCTGTGCCATAGAACACACTTGTTCACTGTACAATGTACATCGTACAATATACTATATACAAACCCTCTAAAATCTACATAATTAACCCATTCTATGCGGCCTAACTATATATAGACGCTCCGAAAAATGGTCCCATTTAGCGAAGAGTCTATATATAGTCGCTAAATATTTTTGCTGTAACAGTCAAGTGGCAGGTCAATATGTAGACAGTGTTTAGAAATATGACAAATATTAACGTGTAAGCACATAATTACCAGTTATTGTGCAATAATGCACCATACAGCTCAGTACTTGAAGAAGTGTTAAAGAGGGGAGGGGGAGGGGAGTAAAGGACAAACTGTATGTCAGTTTTAAGGTAAGATGCTGCATTTGAAATGGAAAGATGTAAATATGTTGAGTGTTGACTGTTGAGTACATTGTCCATCCAACAATGAAATAAATACTCGAAAAACACAGTAAAATTGAAATAAAGGATAACTATTTTTGAGTTTTTTTATATAATTTATTCCATAAATATGTTTATATATGTACGAATAAAAGTAACTAATTCAATTTATGCAATATTAAAAACGCTCATTTTTTTATATCTTTAGTTCAACTATATGAATAACAATACAAAACTCATATGTGACTCCACCAACAAGCGGCACAGTCTATATATAGACTCTATGTGTAGCCAACAAGCGGCACTCCTATATATAGACGCTCATCTGATTCCATGATTTAGCGGGGTAACTAAATAGTGTAGTTAAAATTGAAGACAGTCAATAGCGGCGGTGACTATATATAGACGATTTTTATTTTTGTCGACTTCCATTCACCTACTGCCGCTTGGAATGGGTTAATTACTCAGATCTGTACTACAATAGATAACACACTATAGATACAATAAATACAATAGATAATATAGACACTATAGACACAATAAATACAATAGATAATATGGACACTATAGATACAATAGATAATACAATATTTGCTCATCAATTTCTCTACCATCATTATAATGACAATAATAAAGATTTGCTATTTTACAGATTTCTAATTATTGTCCTTTTGACGCATGGATCACTTTTACATCTTCTTATCTTTGATGGAAGGAGTAAAAAGAAATATTATTTTAAACAACGAGAATATTAATTGAAACAAAGGACTTCAAAGTAGTAACAATATGATGGAAGAGAATTAAAAGGCAATACTTTTTAATTAGAACACTTTATTTAAAAATGTTAATGAAATAGTGTCATGTTCTTTATGTTGAACAATGAGGATAATTATGATTATTGTATAGCCACGTGTTATAGTATATTTGAACGTAATTAGTAGGGTTGTGACTATATGCGTTTAAAATCATAGATATTAAGAATATCATAGACGAAATGAAATGGTATCAATACTATATACCGCTGATTTAGAACCATTTAATACTTTTTAATTCTCTCCGTCTATAATATTTTCAGGATCTATGATTTTAAACGCATATTGTCACAACCCAATAATTAGGTATTTAGGTATGTACCTAATGTTTTTTTAGTGTCATGTTATTTAGGTACCGGTATAACAAGCCCTTTAAAATATATCTACCAGCTTTGTAAGACTTTGTTATTGAAAAAGGAACAAGAAAAATCACAAGAATATAACTTATGTTACAAATTATAATAAAAAATTAGAACCAAATAGAAATGGTTTGCTATTTTATAACCAGAAAACTTTTTCTAATGAATAGAGAAAAAATTAATTAGAGTGGAGGGTGGATTTAAATTTTCTACTTTTCGTAACAGAACTGTTTTTGTAGTAGAATATTTGGGGATAATATTGCACTAGGGTAAGTTCTCAATTATCGGTCAGTTCTACATTTTCGGACACTTAAGAAAACAATATATAATAATTTTTATTTTTATTGGTATCCATGATACCTGCAGGTATCATGGATACCAATAAAATTAAGAATTAAATAAAAATCATTATACAGTTTTTTCTTCCGTGTCCGAAAATGTAGAACTGACCGATAATTGAGAACTTACCCTAGAAGAAATAAAATATATCGAAATTTATATATTACAGTATAACTCCTCTATAGTGAAATCCTCTATAGTGAATATAGTGTCATGTGTAAGGGAGTAGCCTCTACAGTGAACATATTTTCTTTAGTCTGCCATGTAATGGTCATCAGTTTTCTAAAACTGATGACCATTACATGGCAGATTATAGAAAATTTGTTCACTATAGAGGTTACTTTCATACACAGGACTGTATTCACTATAAACGATTTCATTATAGAGGAATTTTACTGCAATTGCAGGATATTTATTAAACAACAGATAACAATGCTTAATATCTACCTTTATTTAAACTAGCAAATTCTAGAAAATTTAAAAATTCTTAAAATTCTAAAAATTCTAAAAGTCCTAAAAATTCTTAAAATTCTAAAAGTTCTAAAAGTTCTAAAAATTCTTAAGATAATTACATTTCTCAGAGGAGCTCAAGAGTCAAGTTCATGGTTCAAAATTGATGAAGTCTTTGATAATATCATTCTACCGGAAAATCCTCTATCACCAATTACTCATGAATGAACAATTTCGACATTTTTTCATCATCGAAAAAATGGGGATTTTTTTCCACCGATGGCGACGACGACGACGACATTTCGAGATGGAAAATAATTGGCTAAAAGGAAAAGGTTAATGAGAAGGAAAAGGAAATTGTTTGAAGCGAATATAATTAGGAAGAAGTTATGGGGTTATTGATCTTTATGTCACATTGGTAGGGAAATATTAACCCCTATAAGTTAATTTTGAACGGGTAATAATATTATATTTTGTTGTAATATCCTTCTAATATGCAGGTAGCATATTAAACAATAAAAGTAAAACAAAATTCCCCCCAAAAAAGTAAAAAAATTAAAAGAAAAAATTTACTTACCTAACATCTATTCAAATAAATGAAAGCGTACACATTGTTTTGGCTCCATTGTTAAACAATAGTCAAATTAAAATTAATAATATATATGTATATATATATTTTACATGATCGAAAATGTGAAACCATCCGATAATTCAGAACTTAACGTAACTTTCTAATTCTTCAATTTTAAGAACCGGAAAATATTTCTTTCGAGTGATTAAAAGTAATCACAAGAACCATAAAATGTTAATAGAAAACAATTCAATTTTTTGGGGACAGGGAATAGAAAACTTTGTATTGAATAGGACGAAAAAAGATATCCTTCTTCATGACAGCAAAAAACATCTACATATCTTCCAACAGACTCAAACTGTCATGAAATTTTATCACCTGCCATATAAACTCCATATTTTTGACCCTAATTCTGCAACCGCATAAAATTTGATCGCTGCTCCGAAGTAGCAAAAAGAGAAAACTTTTTTGGTACGATTTGTCGAGTGTGAAAATGAAATGCCGTGAATCTATATTTTTTCTCTATAAATTATATTTGATTTACAATAGGAACTGTGAATTTGATTTTTAAATTAAAGTGAATTCAGAATTAGAAATAACTTATCAGTAAAATACGTAAATTTGATTATAATTCAGTTTGAAAAATAATTAATCATTTTTTTAATTATTTATGAACCATAAATTTTACAATTATTTAATTTAATTATAAATTTCATAATAATTTGATTGAAATATGAAATAGCTACATAATTATTTAATTGATATATAAATTTCCTCAATGATTTAATTGAAATAACAACCTTTTTTTTCTTTTAAATCTATAATAATAATTTTTATTTCTTCATTTTCATGAAATAATTCTTGAATATTTCAAAGTCTTTTTCCTTTCAAAGGAAATTAATAGTGTATTTATTTCATTTCCATTTATTCTAGTCAACATTTGCATCTTTTATATACTAATTATTCATCTGGTATATTCAAAATTCTAATGCAGGGTAAGTTACGAATTATCGGTCAGTACTACATCTTCGGTCATACAAGAAAAAACAATATAAAAAGTATTAGATAGCACTGTGTAATAATAACATTTTTATATTTTTTTCTTATATGTCCGAAAATGTAGTACTGACCAATAATTCGGAACTTACCCTAGAATGCAATATAATTTTCCCTCGGAAGAAAAAATTCGTTAAATTTTTTCTCTTGCTCAGCACTTTCAACCGAGGAGTTGAGAGATTTTGCCAATACATTTCCCATCTTTATAATTGAACTAAGAAACCTCTTATCAGACCGATATTTGAACTGATTTTATCATGAGTAGATTTAATAATTTAATATATTCTTAGAGTTCCATGTATCTTTTAAAGTTAAAAAGCCAATTTGGTATAATTTTATAATGTTAACTATACTATGTAATTTACTGAGGATTCATATAAAGAAAATTATCCTCTTATTGATAGGATAATATATTTACCACAATACATACAGTAAAACTCTTGAGTTATGAATTTCTTCGTTATGAGGCACTCGAGTTATGAAGGACCTGAGTTATGAAGGGCCTGAGTTATGAAGGGCCTGAGTTATGAAATGTATTACCTGAGTTATGAAGTATTTTCTATGTTTAAATTACAGAAAACGATATACCTCCAAAGTTTTGTCCTAGTTATCCCTCAAAAACATAGTTTTCTCCAAAGTTTTAATCATAGAAAACTATCAGTGTCCCTGAGTTATGAAGTAACCAATACTTCATAACTCAGGTGTTTCACTGTATTTAATTTTATGCATTGAGCGCGTTTTAAAGTACGCTTTTTCTAAATAATAAATAAATATTAACATCAGAATACCTAGAACTTCTCTGTAGAGGACTCCTCTATAGTGATTGTAGAGTCCTGAGTAAGAGAACTATTCATATAGTGAACAAATTTTACAAAATGCCATTATAAAATAGAAAATAATTTTCAGAAACTAATTTTCATTTATGGAAGATTAGAGAAAATGTGTCCACTATACAGGATAATTCTCTAACTCAAGACTCTAAATTCACTATAGAGATTCCAGTGAACAAAAATAAAAATATGAAAAATGTCCCACTTGGAATTACTCGAAATCCTCAGGTTTTCTACTAAATTTTCTCTACTAATTACTCTGTGCAATAAATCTTGAACCACGGAGCAAATCTTCCCAGAAATGTAAACAGTTAATTACGATGTAACAATTTGTTATTTCCACTAGCCAGTGTTTTTAGTATTCTGTGTAAACTGTCGTCCCTTACCCAGTGAGAGGTTCGTGATGAGGTGATATAAGATATTCTGTATAATATGACGCAGTTAGGTAAGCACATTTATCTACATGACGCAGTTAGGTAAACACATTTATCTACATGACGCAGTTAGGTAAACACATTTATCTACATGACGCAGTTAGGTAAACACATTTATCTACATGACGCAGTTAGGTAACACATTTATCTACATGACGCAGTTAGGTAAACACATTTATCTACATGACGCAGTTAGGTGACACATTTATCTACATGACGCAGTTAGGTAAACACATTTATCTACATGACGCAGATAGGTAACACATTCATCTACATGACGCAGTTAGGTAACACATTTATCTACATGACGCAGTTAGGTAACACATTTATCTACATGACGCAGTTAGGTAACACATTTATCTACATGACGCAGTTAGGTAACAGATAGCTGATAGGTAACTTATTTATAGGTTGTCAGTAACTGGTGTAATGAAAAACTGTAGCTATGTAGGCGCTATAGAGGGGCTAAAATTCCAGACCTTTAAATCATCACCAACCTATTCAGCACTCTTTAGAACATTCTTCTCTGACAACGCAGAAGTTATGGAAATGCTATTTTCATTGTCATATAAAATACGCCATTTGTGCATACGTTTGAATATGTTTATGATCAGAATTATACTAATTAAAGAATCATGATAATTTATACTAGTGGTAAACTATTAAAATTCATGGTGGGCCACTGAATCATTAACCCCTCTTAATCTTACATAGCCCCGCCATAACTTTGTTCTAGGGTGAATCACCGGCAAGAGAAGAACATCAATTGAGAAATACGAAGAAGAACAAGATTCAGCTAATGATTGGAGGAAGGGGCGTTGAAGATACCGCTTATGAAGGCCTAACAGAGATGCTCGGTATAATAACCATAAATTAGGATGTTTAGCCTGGCACCGAATGAGATAAATGAGACGGAGGGGTTTATTAAGGACTTTTTAAAGGAAATTGCCTGTTCTTTTTTGGGGGCGAAATGCAAGGTATTATCTAAATTAATCTTAGTTTCAGATATATCATAGATTTTAGGATGAATGAAGTAGTTTGGAAGATTTTATTGCTAAATATTAAACTTAGTTTTGTAAATTTGTGTTTGTCGAGATTAATAATTGGCATCATTGTTTTTTTTAATTGAAAATCTATAAAGAAAAACTTCAAGATATCACTATAATAACAGCAAGAATGTAGTCAAAAGAAATACAGTAGTTTTTATGTCATTAATTGAATTTTTACCCAATTACCAATTATTGGTTATCCTGAATTATACTTAGCTAAAGTTTCAATTAAATAATGGATGAAAATTGAAACTCAAAATCTCACCAGATGTTAATGCTCCATTTTTGATGTTTTTATAATGAACTGCCAATTCAAATCTTAATCGGCTAACTAATCAAATCTGGTAACTAAGTGAAAGTTTATCCTACTCTTGTATAAGAGTATCAAATAAATCAGGCAAAAAGGATTTATTCCTAGGATATTCCATTAGTATCCCAGGAAAGTATCCTTCATGCCCAGGATACATCTTTCCACCAAGTTGCAAGGAGATACACGACTATCATCTGGTTCTGAGTTCCAAAAAAATCCTCCAAATGCAAGTGCATTCACAAACCTCGTTGATCCACAAAGAATATTGTGTTTTATACACTAGGAGGTGTTTATTGGCAGTAGTCGAGTCTTCAGATGCAATAGGGAAAAGATTAGGAAATTTGCATTATCATCTGCAACTTTAGGGATTTGTCTATACAGAACAGAAGGCATGGGGTTACTGTTTTTATTTGATATTGTATTGTATGTATTTAAAGAAAAATAATGTAATTTTTACAATACATTATAGTTTGTGTAATTTTCATTTTTTGATTTCAATAAGTTTTTTATTATCACTATTCATTTTTCAGTGCATTGGTTTTTGTATGTTATGCCGAAAATATACGAGTTGATCTGCAGTTAAAATAAATCATTAGATGATATTGATTAAATTATCGATCGATGTGTATTGTTGTATTCTTAAACCAAAACTTCTTATTTAAAACAAGTAGGGTCAGGCGGGGTATCACTGCGCTCAATCCCGCAAACTCTGTATTTACTAGAAAACTAAAGGTACTAGAGAAACACTTTTTCTCGTGATGAAATGTTCATGAATGAGGATGGTTCTCAATCAGTTTCGAAATAATAGCTAAATAAATAAAATACTTATTGACATTTTTTTGTGCGTACCTTTTAGTGAGTGCATCGGGGTATCACTGCGCACATGAAGGGGTATTACTGCGCATAGCATATATACAGCACTTCTCTCCCCCACCTAAATACCTCCTGTCCCCATTTTAATGCCCCTCCTTCCCCCTATCTAAACACCCTTCTTTCTACATCTAAATATCCCTCTCCTCCCATCTTAATTCCCCTCTTCCCCATCTATTTCTCTCTCTCCTCCATCTATTTCCACTCTCCCACATCTAAATCCTCCTCTCCCTCATCTAAACGTCTGAGTTTCCCTCTCTAAATGCCCTCTCCCCAATATACTTGTCCCTTGCTTTTTAAACACATATTTAATGAAACTGCAATAAATATTAAACACTTACACTAATTACTTATATCAAGTAATATTTTATGTTCGTACGTTTATTGTTAATCAATATTTAATTCAAAAACCTCACCCCCCCCCCCCCCCTAAATACCCACTCTCCCTATTTTAATACCCCACATCAAGTTGCATAGCTACTACGATCGTAAGTTTATTATTAATAAAATTTACAATTGAATAACACCTTATTCAATGTTTATGCTTTTATTAAGAGCTAGAAACTCATAATTTTTATATTTATTTACATACAAATATGGTTATTAATGTTACGCAGTGATACCCCTCTACCTCTAAATTATCTGGGGTATCACTGCGCACGGTTGTGGCAGGAAAACAATTAAAACTGAGAAATTGAAAATTTGACATAATGTAACTGTTACTGTTTGTGCTAACATGTTAAAACAATATGAATCTATAAATCTTGGTTGTAGAGTTATTGAAGAGTTTGCGGGATATAAAAATCACCAGCGCAAACTCTTTTCAGATCGTTCTGAGAGCAATACATATATCGCAGCTCAGCTCTAGAAATACTAATAGGATAATGGTGCTTCTTGATGTTTATGGGAAAAAAGAAGATGCTTGAAATGATGGTGCAATCGGATTTAGGCTAAAACAAGTGGTTTTAAAATTATAAAGGGTGCGGAGTGATACCCCATAAAAAGGGTATGCGCAGTGATACCCCGTCCAACCCTATGAAATAAAGGAAATAACTATTAGCTATACAAGATTATAAAATTTATGTTTTAAATGAATATTATTTGAAAGAAAAACGGTTAATTTAGTTGATTTTAAAAATACGAATCAACAAGATATATTTATTAAACTTTAACTGTTAGTTATAAGTTTTTTAATGTTTCGCGTAATTTCAATCTATGTAGTTTCAAACCAAAATAACTTCATATTCCATTCTAATACATTACATCTACAAAAAAGTATCTAATATTCTTGACTTTATCTGATCACATTTGAATAAAATTGCAAGATTATTGTTGATAATTGATAAAAAAAATTGTCAGTTTACAGAATAAGTTAAAACAACTAACTACCCAATCACTTCCTTTACGTAAAATATATTCGATAAAAATTCAGATCATCCCATACCGTCTGAAATAACTTTTTTCTCCAGTCTACTTCAATGAGGTTTGTTTCCAGATGCTGAAGATACGCAGCCAATGTTCTCTCTTTTGAATTTACACAAACAATAGAAAAAGTGAAGGAGAAGCTACTAGAGGCGGTAAGAAGTGGAACTGTTAGATAAAATAGGCAGTTCTCTCTTTTGAATTTACACAAACAAAAGAAAAAGTGAAGGAGAAACAGCTAGAGGTGGTAAGAAGTGAAACTGTTAGTTAAAATAGGCAGTTCTCTCTTTTGAATTTACACAAACAATAGAAAAAGTGAAGGAGAAGCGACTAGAGGCGGTAAGGAGTGAAACTGTTAGATAGAATAGGCAGTTCTCTCTTTTGAATTTACACATACAATAGAAAAAGTGAAGGTGAAGCAACTAGAGGCGGTAAGAAGTGAAACTGTTAGATAGAATAGGCAGTTCTCTCTTTTGAATTTACACATACAATAGAAAAAGTGAAGGTGAAGCAACTAGAGGCGGTAAGAAGTGAAACTGTTAGATAGAATAGGCAGTTCTCTCTTTTGAATTTACACATACAATAGAAAAAGTGAAGGAGAAGCGACTAGAGGCGGTAAGAAGTGGAACTGTTAGATAGAATAGGCAGTTCTCTCTTTTGAATTTACACATACAATAGAAAAAGTGAAGGAGAAGCGACTAGAGGCGGTAAGAAGTGAAACTGTTAGATAGAATAGGCAGTTCTCTCTTTTGAATTTACACATACAATAGAAAAAGTGAAGGTGAAGCAACTAGAGGCGGTAAGAAGTGAAACTGTTAGATAGAATAGGCAGTTCTCTCTTTTGAATTTACACATACAATAGAAAAAGTGAAGGAGAAGCAACTAGAGGCGGTAAGAATATATCGACAGTTTATCAAGTAATATTCCAATATTACTGAGTTGAGTATTATTAGTAAACCGATACTGTTTGAACTAATCAAAATTTTCTTTTTAGTCTCTATATTATTCATCAATAAACTACATTTCCTACAAATCTCAACTGCTTGCGTTGTCGAAGCGTATACAGATGTTGTAAAAAATAAAATTTTGGATGTGGCACCCAAAGATCAAAAAGGGTGTAATGTGGTATAGTAGGTGACTTTGTTCAAGAAGTCACTTGTTTGACAGCTTCTCCAAATTCCTCGTATTAAAATTCCTTTTGACCTCTGGATGATGTCCTACGGTTCCGAAGAAGACGTTAAATCTCTCAAATTAATATTTCCATATTCATACAAATAGTATTTCAATTTTGAATCCTCAAATATACTCAATGTTCTTTCATATCAATCAATAATTAATTCCCTACCGAAGAATATACTGCCAATTTTCCCCCGAATTCTCTCACTCTATTCTGTAAATCATCAACACTAATTGGTTTATTTGGAGCACAATTGTGGCTCACTGAATCCAAAGAAGAGTTCTGCTTAACTCAATTCGACATACCAATTATTTTCTAGGAAAACTTTTAATTATATTTGGCAGAGTTACACGGCCTTAGAAAAGCTGACTTGAACGTGTTAGTAAATATATAACTGTAATATTTTATATATTATATTTATATGAAGAATTCATTCATTGTAATAATTAAATATTTCATTTGTGAATGGAACTAATATATGTTAAAATTAATTCATATTTGATATTAATATCTTTGTTGACTTTTATAAATTATCCAACGTTATTTACATTAGGTAATAATTAGGTAATCACAGGATGATATTTTTTGAGATACTTCTTTTCAACTAAATTCAAGAGGTAGCAACGTATTTCAAATCAACATTTTCTAAATATTGTAGCAGTAGTAGCAATCTACTAACAATATTGTGGCAATGTTGCAATAATAGTGGGATAATGTTATAACAATATTGGGGCAAAAGATTCCTAAGAAACATCTGTTTATTTATGAAATCATTTTGGGAGGGGTCAATTACGGGTAAAATAATTAAGAGTATACTAAAATGGCAACGATTAATTAGTAATAATATAAATAGAAAACAGTATAAAATGTAACAATATAATTAGAAAACTCCCAATTACGGGAAATATAATTAAGAAACACATAATTAAGAATCTCATAAAATGTGAAAAAAATATTACTTGTAAAATAATTTGAGGTAAAATAATTGGCAACAAAATAATTAGGAAAACTATAATTTCACAACTTATAATTTTGAGTAAAATTATTGTAAAACTATCAAAATACAATAATATAATTAACGGTAAAATAAATAAAAAACATTCATAATGAGGAAAAATAATGACAAAACATATAATTAGCAATGATTTAATTACGAAACAACTAATTTCAAAACGCATAATTATCGATAAAATAGTTAGCATAAGTTTAATTTGCGCAAGTGTATTTAGCGCAAGTGTAATTAGCGCAAGTGTAATTAGCACAAGTATAATTAGCGCAAAAATGATCTGAGAAGCTCCACCCATATCTTTTAGATCCAATGGCAACGCTGGATACCTTCGATGTCATGAATCTTTTTTACTTAACGTCATCAATGAATAGAACCAACCACGGAATAAGACGTTCAAACGTAGTGTTTAGTGTGTAATTAGCACAAATTTAATTAGAGCAAAATAATTAGCGCAAATATAATTAGAGCAAAATAATTAGCGAAATATAATTAACGCAAATATAGTTTGAGCAAAATAATTAGCACAAATTTAATTAGAGCAAAATAATTAGCGCAAATATAATTAGAGCAAAATAATAAGCGAAATATAATTAACGCAAATATAGTTTGAGCAAAATAATTAGCACAAATTTTATTAGAGCAAAATAATTTGCGCAAATATAATTAGAGCAAAATAATTAGCGAAATATAATTAACGCAAATATAGTTTGAGCAAAATAATTAGCACAAATTTAATTAGACCAAAATAATTTGCGCAAATATAATTAACGCAAATATCGTTTGAGCAAAATAATTAGCGCAAAATATACTCTGTTAACTGCCTGTTCTCAAATAATACTGACACAAAAATATGACATTTAAAGTGTAAAAGTACACAGGCAGTTAACAGAGTATTTTTTGCGTTAATTATATTGCGCTAATTATTTTGCTCTAATTATATTTGCGCTAATTATTTTTCTCTAATTAAATTTGCGCTAATTATTTTTCTCTAATTAAATTTGCGTTAATTATATTGTGCTAATTATTTTGCTCTAATTAACTTTGCACTAATTATTTAAAGTATCTACATACAAAGAATCACATTTACCCTATTACCTTTCTTTCTCACAATGAAGAAGTAATGACGTCACTGTGGGCGGTAGTTATCGTGACAGCTGGGCGGAGCGTATTTTTTGCGCAGATTATTTTGCTCTAACTATACTTGCGCAAATTATTTTGCTCTAATTATATTTGCTCTAATTATTTTGCTCTAATTACACTTGCGCTTATTATTTTTGCGCAAATTATTTTATTGTTAATTAATTTATTGGAAATTGTGAATTTTCTAATTAATTTATTCGTAGTTATTTTATCAATAATTGTGCGTTTTCTTTTTATTTTACTGGATTTTAACTGTTTTCGTATTAAATTGTTGCAAAATATTTTTTCCAAATTAACTGTTGTGAAATTATATTACTCCATTTTATGTGTTTTATAAATATTTTACTGCCTTTTATTTTTTTTTAATTAATGTGTTTCCTAGTTTTTTTATTGCATAATATTTGTTTCTAATAATTTTATTTCAAATAATTTTACCAAATTTTAGAATGTTTTGAATTATTAGTTTCGTAATTATTTTATCAAAATTTGTAATACTGTATTTTATTTTTTTCTAATTAATGAGTTTTTAAATGAACGGTTTTCATATTGGTTTACCTGATTTTATTTTATTACAAATTGATGTCACCCATCATTTTGGCTACCATCAAGACACATGTAATGCTTCCATAATTACCACAAAATTTAGAATTAACCACGTGTTGAGAACCATGAATAATGTTTCCATAATTAATATTTAAGACTTGAATTGACGACCCCGTTTGGAATTATTAATAATACTTCTATAATTAACATGAAATTGAAGACTTGAATTACCCACGTGTTTGGAACTAAGACAATACTAAGTTATTCTACATCGAGAGAAGTTACGTCTGTAACTTTACGTCTTCTCATCGCCTCTATGGTTTCTATTTAGAAGTGGAGACACGACCGTATGGGGGTGAGAAGTTCGTCCTTCTACTTTTGCTGGCAAAGTAATTAAGAAATTTTCCTGACCAATGATTCTTTTCGAGAGAATGGCCTAACTTGCGAAAATTAGCTTGAAGTGGCACGCGCCTGGTTTCGGCCAGACCACTTATAGGTCCTTTTAAGTAAAGTAATGAAAGAGTGTTCTATTGAAATTGAAGAGTTTGGTACAACTTCGCTAAAGAGTAGTCATTTGAAGTGGGAATTGCATTGATCAAAGTTTGAAGAACTGAAATATGATAATGAGAAAACTATATAACTATAAAAAGAAGAGGAAAAGTAAAAAATTAGAAAAAAAAATTGTTTCAGTATGTAAAAATGAGAAAAAAAAATAAATGTAGGTCAGAAAAAAAAAATTTAATTAGATATATATTTTAAAAGTTCAAACATAAAAATATAAAATAAAGAGAATATCACGCACTTAATTTCATTCGGTTTCACCCCAAAAAAAAAATAAAACTCACGAACAATTTTCTTCTATAGACACATTCTATTTGACTTTCACTTACAATTATCATTTCATTCTACATTGCCCCTATTTCTGAAGTAGCTACAAAGTAGAGTCATTTAACTGTGTTATTTTTCGTGATGAGAGTTTGGTGCATTAACAGCATCTTTTAGTGGCCATTACGCCAAAACCAGACAGATACTTCCAGTTTTTTTTTCAGGGGGATGATTATTTGGTTCTTTCCGGCTAACCAACTGCAGTTTTCATGGCCTACATAATCCAAAGTAGTGGTAGATAATTATAGAATGTTAAATACTCTGTAAATGTTAAGCCAACTTAATACTGAATAAGCTATAGATATTTTTTTTTCAATTATCACGTTCACTAATTTCATCGCTTAAAAATGATACTTTATAAATAAACTACTGTTCGTGTATATTTTGAATTTTTTCAGTGTATATTACACAGATACAAATTGCTTTAACTTAAAGTTAATTATATAGAAAGAAAATAGCAAATTGTATTTATAAAATATTCAGTTTCTCCATATTTACTTGTTATACTACGTATTTATATCGGACAATTCCACATTTTGAACATATGAAAAAAATTTATTTACCACTATTTACTCAATATTATAATTGGTATCCATGATACGCTCATGTACATGGATACTAAGTAAAGTATAAGTTAAACAATTTTTTTTACGTGACATAAAAAGTGGAACCGTGTGATAAATAGAATCATACCCTATGTCTAAATTGGCAATCGTTTTGTATTCCTCTCATGCGAAAAATTTAGACCCCAGTTGTTGCAAATTATTGTCACATTCATTTGGTCCAATTTGTAGCTTGTAGACAGAGACAAACTTCTCACTCCTTCCAAATAATTTGCAGGGAGGAAAAAGTCTTCGGATAAATACCTCCTCATTTGGAGGCCACTTTGTTCACAGTCGCACAAACTCCTGAGGTTCTTGTTTATTTCTAAGAACATTTCACGGTAACTCCAGAGGTTTTTGTTTATTTCTAAGAACATTTCACGGTAACTCCAGAGGTTCTTGTTTATTTCTAAGAACATTTCACGGTAACTCCAGAGGTTCTTGTTTATTTCTAAGAACATTTCACGGTAACTCCAGAGGTTCTTGTTTATTTCTAAGAACATTTCACGGTAACTTCAGAGTTCTTGTTTATTTCTAAGAACATTTCACGGTAACTCCAGAGGTTCTTGTTTATTTTTAAGAACATTTCACGGTGACTCCAGAGGTTCTTGTTTATTTCTAAGAACATTTCACGGTGACTCCAGAGGTTCTTGTTTATTTCTAAGAACATTTCACGGTGACTCCAGAGGTTCTTGTTTATTTCTAAGAACATTTCATGGTAACTCCAGAGGTTCTTGTTTATTTCTAAGAACATTTCACGGTAACTCCAGAGGTTCTTGTTTATTTCTAAGAACATTTCACGGTAACTCCTGAGGTTCTTGTTTATTTCTAAGAACATTTCACGGTGATGTTATGACTCGGGTGATTGTTTATTCTTTGCATGTTCTTCTGCTAACTCCATCAAAAGTAATCATCGACGTTGAGACTATTTTTTTCATCATAATTATTGCCGCAGTGCAGTCAAAAAAAATATTGATGACTCATGTCAGCTCTGATCGATGACAAATAAAAAATATAATCGATCTATCTGACAATTTATAATAGTCTTACATATCATAGCATAAACACAAATTGCAGCTCGATTTTAAATAGATCAGTGATAAACGTAACAAATATAAAACACCAAAAAAGTTGTAAAATGAAATAAATCTCAAAGTATCATGTATCATTTCTGCCACAAATAAAAGTGTAATATTAATATCTTATTAAACTTCGGTTATCAAATAACACTTTATTTCAGTTATATTTCAATTATATGATACGTGAATTATTCCAACCGTTATATAATTTCGTTCATTTCTCACAAATAACAAAAATATATTATCAATTTGTTAGATTGTATCACAGTGGATGTGTTTACATTAAAAATGTTACCACTAATCCTGTCTAAAGAAATTGTGAATTCATAAATAATTGTGATGTATAGGGATTCGTAACTGTGTGAGAATACGTGACTGTACGGTAATATGTGACTGTACGGTAATATGTGACTGTACGGTAATATGTGACTGTACGGCTATATGTAACTGTGCGGTTATATGTAACTGTACGGTAATACGTGACTGTACGGGAATACGTGACTGTACGGTAATACGTGACTGTATGGTAATACGTGACTGTACGGTAATGTGTGACTGTACGGAAATTTGTGACTTTATGGGAATACGTGACTGTACGGGAATACATAACTGTACGGGAATACGTGACTGTACGGGAATACGTGACTGTACGGTAATACGTGACTGTACGGGAACACGTGACTGTACGGGAACACGTGACTGTACGGGAATACGTGACTGTACGGCTATATGTAACTGCACGGGAATATGTGACTGTACGGGAATACGTGACTGTACGCCGTACGGCTATGTAACTGTAGGGGTATACATTACTGCACTGTAAACTGTGCAGTTACTGCATGTAAATGTAGGGAAAAACGTACATGGACGTATATACGTATCTACGGATATTTATTATCGTTGACTATTGTTTTGTCTACTTTCATTCCGTGATTGGCCTCCTTGCAAACAACTTTGGTCACATTCACACTGCTAACAAAGATATTGTTCTATCTTTGGTGCTAAGGGCCAAACTTCAGTCATTGTTTCCTCTAGTTGGACTCTTCCTCTCGGGATTACAACAACTGTTAGTGGGACTTGGTAGCACGGAAATGAATTTACTATTTAGCTACTTGAAAATAGCGGAAATTTGAGAGATAAATATCCATAAACTCGAAAATTTGAAAGAAAATCGAAAAATTCGAAAGGAATTCGAAAAGAATCGTAAAATACGAATAAAATAAAAAAAAATAAAAAAAAATAAAAAAAATCGAATATAATGGAAAAATTTGTAAAAAATGATTGAATATTCAACTGATATTTATTCACCATGATCGAATTTTCCATTGCATTCAAAAAGAACTATGATTTCTTTATTTAAATATAATCAACTCATCAGAAGGTTCATATTTTGAATAGGATAGAAACTCCAAACCCTGTTCCTGACGATTAATAAACATATTTCCATTCGATAGCTCGATTCCTCGAAAAAAAACATTCAACTATCACATTTTAATAACCTTCTTTAAATAAATAAATAAGCATTTCGAAATACCTTTATTTCTGTCTCTAACCTGCACGAAAAATTTCATAAAGAAGGAAATTATACGAAGGTTTGATGATTAGTTTTTTATATTCATTTCATCAATATACATGTATATCTTTATACAATTTTCCCTTGGTAAGTATTTAATATATTACGAACTGACTACCATAAAACATCTAATATATCTTGAGACAAAAAGAGTCCCGTCAGGTCGGCTATAAGGTGACGGTGTGTTTTTTCCCACGAAGAAATATTACATTGTTAAATGTCTTCCCAAAGAATCTTGAAAGAAACATGGTTATGAAGCGGAAAAAATAAATGGCTTCCTTCAAATCTATATGTCAGAGCTAGAATTAAAGGGAAAAGGAAAATTTCGGGGTTAAATATCTCTATATATGCTTTTGAAATAAATGTATTGTTCAGTTTATGAATACATCTTTTCATTTTTCATATTTTTTTGGTTTAAAAGGACATATGAAAGACATATAAAGACATAAAAGATATATTTAAAAAGACATGTAAAAGACATATAAAAGACATATTTAAAAAGACATGTAAAAACATATAAAGACATATAAAAACATATAAAGACATATAAAAACATATAAAGACATATAAAGACATATAAAAACATATAAAGACATATAAAGACATATGAAGACATATAAAAGACATATGAAGACATATAAAAGACATATAAAGACATATAAAGACATATAAAAGACATATAAAAGACATTTAAATACATATAAAGACATATAAAGACATATAAAGGCATATAAAGACATATGAAGACATATGAAGACATATAAAGACATATAAAGATATGAAGACATATAAAGACATATGAAGACATATAAAGACATATAAAGACATATAAAGACATATAAAGACATATAAAGACATATTTAAAAAGACATACATAGATATATTTCCACTATATATTTAGTAACTAACTACTTTTATGTGAGATTTAGATTTATCTATTAAAGTATTTCTAAGATTATACTTCAATACAGTTAAATAATACAAAAGTTAAGATTATTATTCGGAAAGGTTATGATATCAGAATTCCATTAAAGAACTAAAATGATCACTGCTTCGTAATGTCAATTAATATATTACAGTGAACCTCCTGAGTTAAAAAGTATTGGTATATTAAGAACTCAAAGCCTCTTCATATCTCAGGTGCACTAGATAGTTTTCTATTATTAAAATCATAGAAAACTATGGTCATTGAGTGATAACTATGACGTAATTCTAGACATTTATCATTTTCTATAATTTAAACACAGAAGATTACTTCATATCTCAAAGTTTTTTCATAACTCAGGTCCTTCATTACTCGAGTGCTTCATAACTCAGGTCCTTCATAACTCAGGAGTTTTACTGTAAGAACCATAAAGTTATAACTTAAATTATTTTCAAAAACATAATAAGTGCGTATACAGAATCTCCTAATGGGCCTAAAATCACTGATGGTGCGTTGTTCTAATTACTGCAAGACTGACTGCAGTAACCAGTAACTTTTTAGGGCAAAATAAAGCGAGTGAACAGAAGATTGAATTTGCTTCAGAGACTCAGTTACGGAATTTCGAGGAGAATATGGATTAGGACAGTAAATGATTCTGCTTGCTTACTTCTTGTTTAGATAATATGGAGATTATACTAGTTTAATTATCTTCATTGTTTTTATTGACTAAACACTCGAAATCGAAAAATTTGAAAAAAAACGAAAAATTTGAAAAAAAAATTTTAATCGAATAAAATCGAAAAAATCGAAATAAATGTTTTAAGTTGGGAATAAAATAGCTCATGAGCCAATCGGACATGAAAGAGCAGAATATGGATTGGAACTGTCAGGTGATTCTGCTTGTATTATTCTTATTTATTTAATATTCTTGATTAAAATTGGGAAAGTTGTTTTGAATGATGAAATCATTTGTCATCATAGAACTGATGCATAATTTACAGGACTGGAATTCTCTCTGTATAACTAATTCTTTCATCAAAACTTTGTCTTTAAGAATAATAAACTTTAAGAATTTGCTGACTATATAACGTATGCTATAATAATGGATACTGCAGGAAAATTTAAAATCTATACTTTGCTAGTTAGTGATTAGTACCTAATCACTATCTTTGCAAAATTGAGGAAGGTAAGGTTTTAATCGGATTTATTTGAAATTTTTTTATTCACATAATTTAAAAGTATTCAAAAAAATTAATTGAAATTTGATATGACGATTGGTCATTAGTCAGGAACCATTTCATTAGATTTTGAGAGCGATCAGGTCTAAGGTCAAGATCCTTAATAACTCAAGGATATTGACAAGCTCATTTATAAACGGCGGTTAGGGTATGCGCTCTATGAATCCCCATTCTAGTTCCTTCTGTTTCTTTTAATCTTGAAATATTATCAATCAACTAATTTGATAGGAAATGGAGATCAGCAGTTATCTCAAACTTACTCCATAATACAAAGGAGGCTTACATCAAGATAAACAAACTTTGCCATGATTGAGAACTTCAGCCTAAACCTAATCTAGATGACAAGTTCATGCGAGAGTGTTGAAGGTGACATTTTATCAGAGTCTATTGGAAACACTGTGAATGATGCAGTCAGTTTTTCAACTCCAGATGAGATTTCTACCTACTATCGAATGAACCAAATCAGTGCCGGGTAATATCAGTTACATTTTGAAACGGGCGATTTAATAATGACTACCCCTCCCGTTATTCTCCTTCTTTCTATCTCACTCTATCATTCTCTCAGTTTTTCTCCCTCCCATCATGCTATAATTATTTGTATAGAATAGTATTTCATTCAGTAATCAGTTTGATGTAATTGTACCACATATTGTCATATCAATATGATCAGTGCTGGACCATATCGGCTTCAGTTCGACATAAGGTTTTACCCCGTTGGAAATGTTCCAAGTGGCAACCATGTTCTAATATTGTTAAAACATTGCCAATATTGTTAAAAGATTGTCAGAATATTGTGAAAATGAAAACTTTATTGAAATCAAAAGAAAATTACACAGAGTATAATGCATGGAATAAATTTACAAATATTTCTCTTAAATGAAATCAAGCCCATAATAGACCAATGTTGGTCTTTTGGGCAAACAAATGAAATGTTTAGGCCAATCACATTTGATTATTATATATATATATTTTTTACACAATTAAAACAAAATTAAAAACTACTTCACAGCCAAACCCTAATTAATTAAACAAAAATGAACACAATTAAAAATCAATACTCTTTCTAATGTAAGGATTGATAATACTAACACCAGAACATATCAATAAAATATAAGGTATTTTTTTAATTTCTTGCAGAAGTTTCTCAGATTTCCTATTTGTTTCAATTCAATTAGTATACTATTATAAATGACAGGTACAGAATACTGAAGTAACCTCTGTGAAATGGTCAACCTTTGGAATTGTGGTACGAGATGGTGACTTCTATTACTTCTATGAAGGGAAAACATTGTACCAATATTGTTAAAACATTCACAATATATTCACAACCTTGCATCAATATTGTTATAACAATGCCCCGATATTGTTGTATCATTGCCCCAATATCGTTACAACATTGCCCCAATATTGTTAGAGCATTGCCAATATTGTTACAAAATTTCTACTTGCCCCAATATTGTTACAACATTGCCCCAATATTGTTAGAACATTGCCAATATTGTTACAAAATTTCTACTTGCCCCAATATTGTTACAACATTGCCCCAATATTGTTAGAACATTGCCAATATTGTTACAAAATCTTTACAACATTTTACTTGAAAATATTGTTACTTCTAAACAGATATTACTCATTTAGTGATCACTCTGATATTGTACGGCACCTTCCCTAAAAAATTCCGCACTTTAGTTTATAGAGTGCTTACACCATTGCATTCTTTTATATTCTCATTCAGGCCAAATGTATATTTTGTACATGTAAGTGTTGATAATTACATTGAATAGATTATCCTGTTACAATATCAAAAGGATGAAATACTGGATTTTGCATTGCCTTTTAAAATTTAGTTCTAGCTTCAGTTCAGCTTGTGAAGAAAAGGTCATTTCAATCTCTGGGCAGTCATAACTTCGCTCAACTTCCCTCTGTATTTTTTCAAGAACTTTTCCAAGGCAAAGTTAGCGACTTTAGTTTTCTTTGTTAATTGAGACGGTTTTAATTGCTCTGTCCCTTTGAATTTGGTTCTCTAGACTATCTCAGGTCTGTGTTTTTCTATGTATTATTGCGGTTTGATGGCACAGTCGAAAAAATTGTTATCAATGATCGCTGTCCTTTGATTGGCTATGGTAATTGAAAATCAGAAATATTGATGATTGGAACAAAAATCCAATAGTGATTCATTATACTTTTAAAATATTCATTGATTTTCGTTGGACATTCCCGATAAAAGATCCCGACGTTATTTGTCCAAACAGTATTTGACAATAATAGACGATCTACCAATTAAATATTTCCGACTGGAGAATAACCCACGAGTGGACACGAAGCGTACTAATACGCAAGATTCAAACAATTTAGTTGGGTATATGCATAGTCACCTAATGTACGCTTCGTAATACCGAGTGATAACTACCTTTGCAAAATTACATAAAGTTAGGTTTTGATCGGGTTTTATCTATTTACTAGTGCACTTTCCCGTTAAGAATAACGGGTCATCATAAATACCAAATTATTACCCGTTATTACGTTACTTTCAATAAATTCAATTAAAATTAAATTTTCTGCATAGTCTAATTTATTTTATAGATAAAACACATTTAAAATTGAATAAAAACATGGGAAATTAATTTAAATACCAATTTAATATATTCCCGTTTGTATCATAGTTACATTCTTCATGTTTAATACCCGTCGTGTAAAAGCGGACACCAAATAAATAAATAAACACACGAGGGAAGTTATTAGTATAGAAGATAGATTAGTAACCTTGTTACTCGCATAACTCAAATTATCCAGGTACTATTTGTTTGGTATAATAGTTGCCTGGTATTATAGTTGCCAGGTATAATAGTTGTCTGCACAATCTCCATTCGTTTCATTGAACATCTCTTGTGCCTAACTGGTAATCAAATCATTCAGGTATGCAGCAATTGCGGAGGTGTCCTCAATATTCATTGGATGTGAATCGCTGGGCGACTGCTCAATCTAGGTACACGAGATATGAAACACAGAATTTACATATGCAAAAGAGAGCATATATAACATACAAAAATGATGTAACGTTTCAATTCACTAAGAAATATTGTATCATTATTTACTAATTAAAAAAATTCATTCACCATGAAAAACTGTACAACTATGACAATAATTTAAATCTGAAAAAAAGGACGCCTTGATCATATTATTATTCTCTGAATCAATGAAGCTTTATATAATTTAAAATTTGTTTTAAATTATTAATATTTATATTTGCTATGTAAAAAAATCAAATAATATAAATTGTAGAATCAATTTTGACATATCAATATTTATCTATATTAAACGTAACATATTTATATTTTTACCCACTACAACTTTCTTCTTTTGAAGCTCATTTTATGAAAAAGAAAGAATCTAAAAAGAAAATAAAAGAATCGATTCTGTTCCTCTAACAAAATTCAATTTTTCAATTATAGATAAAGAAAACAAATTCAATTATTATAGAAAAAGAAAACAAATTCAATTGTTCAATCATAGATAAAGAAAACAAATTCAATTATTATAGATAAAGAAAACAAATTCAGTTGTTCAATTATAGATAAAGAAAACAAATTCAATTGTTCAATTATAGATAAAGAAAACAAATTCAATTGTTCAATTATAGATAAAGAAAACAAATTCAATTGTTCAATTATAAATAAAGAAAACAAATTCAATTGTTCAATTATAGATAAAGAAAACAAAATCAATTATTATAGAAAAAGAAAACAAATTCAATTGTTCAATCATAGATAAAGAAAACAAATTCAATTATTATAGATAAAGAAAACAAATTCAATTGTTCAATTATAGATAAAGAAAACCAATTCAATTTATTCAAACTAAAAATAAAGATCAAATGACCAAATATTTCGAACAGAATTACCAATCTGAATCTCTCGGCTTTATAAAAAGGACTAAAAATATATCTCCATTTATTTCTTGCTTAATTTACTGAATAAAATATTGTGGTATTGAATGGTCCTTTGAATGCCTAATAGCCTCTTGGTGCTGGTCCACAGATTCCAATTAACGATCCCTATATACCAATATTAAATATTAATACCTACTCGCCATAATATATTGAGGCACATATGTATTATATATATATTGAACATTGAGGCCTAATAGTGGAATATGAATGCGCGATGCCATCAATATCCTGAATACCCTTCTTTTGTAAGGTGATATTGGATGTATTATATTCATATAATTCCTTTTTATTAGTATATTTAATCTCTATTGAAGGAGAAGGAGCATTGAATTGGTTTAGTAGCAGGATTTAATTCCTACTCTAGACGTCAATAACAATTTAATCAATTGAATTAGAGATCTAATTACATTAATCAAGAAGAGATAGAAGCATCAAAACGTAAATTTAGTTATCTATAGTTAATCATATTGTACATGTTATTCTATTCAAAGTATAAAATTTAAAGCTAATTGGAAGTTTTATGCAAAGTAAATAAAATGTTAGAAGTAATTACCGTAGATTAAAATATTCAATTGACCCCTAAAGTGGTCCTTGATATTATTATATAACAGTAATTTATCTGTGATTTTTTTTAATTATGGGATTCGTTTATATCTTGTTGAAAGCATTATTTTTATTTCATTTGTTGAACATATAGCAAACTTTTACAGTGGATACAGGGTATATAAATTAAATGAGTATAAATAAAATTTAAAGTTATCATATTATCCAAACTGTACAGAAACTAATGGTTTAGAAGAGTTTATTTATAAATTTTTAAACACACTCCACTTACTTTCTTTCAAAGAAATATTCTTCATTTAGTATTCAGAATCGTGATGAACCTTCTATGCCCTAGGACGACATATATGTCCCCTTTTATAAGATGTATTTGACGAAGTTTTTGGAGGATATTTTAATCAATCGACCGGATAAACACACATGTACTCTTACATATATTAGAGAACATGTGTACGCTAATTTAAGCACAATTATGATTTTTTTTAATTAAAAAAATACAGTTTACTATTTTTATTTTAGCAATATATTACAATAATATCACAAAAAATTTCATGCTTAAATTAATTTATTCCATAAAAGTTAAACTCTAAATCAAAAACCAAACATCCTACTCCTAAATCACGGTGATGAATGCAAAGAAAAATGTCCGCTGCAGTGAAGATTTTATCCTCGGGATATTTATGCATTATTCAAGATAAGGTCTAGACTTTTTGTTCAGAAAACAAACGTCACATACATTGGCAGCGAATGTGGAAAAGGGCTACAATAGAGGCAATTGGCTGTGGAGATGCGATGCATGGCAGGATAAATGTCTCATTTTATGATGCATTTCAAAATGAGACTTGGGTATGATTCACAGTTGCTGTATTTAAATGTAGCTATAGCGATTTGTAGCAACTCGATGTAACGAATACGGAAAAATATTAAGAAGTGTTTGGAATTAAATAGTAGATAAAATGGTGCGTGGAAAAAGTAAATAAAAATATATCATAATATTACCTCCATTACCATTTTCTTTTTAATGAAACAATTTATTTCAGAATATAATAAAATTCATACACAAATAAGCATATAGAAGAGAAGATATATATCTATATAGGTATTCGAGGCCCCTATTAAGCTCGAAAAAGGCTTGTAGGGCATTACCTATCACTTTAGAGATATTAATTGCATTACCTATCACTTTAGAGATATTAACTGCATTACCTATCACTTTAGAGATATTAACTGCATTACCTATCACTTTAGAGATATTAACTGCATTACCTATCACTTTAGAGATATTAATTGCATTACCTATCACTTTAGAGATATTAACTGCATTACCTATCACTTTAGAGATATTAACTGCATTACCTATCACTTTAGAGATATTAACTGCATTACCCATCACTTTAGAGATATTAACTGCATTACCTATCACTTTAGAGATATTAATTGCATTACCTATCACTTTAGAGATATTAACTGCATTACCTATCACTTTAGAGATATTAACTGCATTACCTATCACTTTAGAGATATTAACTGCATTACCTATCCCTTTAGAGATATTACCTGCATTACCTATTACTTTAGAGATATTAACTGCATTACCTATCACTTTAAAGATATTAACTGCATTACCTATCACTTTAAAGATATTAACTGCATTACCTATCACTTTAGAGATAATAACTGCATTACCTATCACTTTAGAGATATTAACTGCATTACCTATCACTTTAGAGATATCAACTGCATTACCTATCACTTTAGATATATTAACTGCATTACCCATCACTTTAGAGATATTAACTACATTACCTATCACTTTAGAGATATTAACTGCATTATCTATCTCTTTTCTTACAACTCTCTAGGCTGAGTTCAGTTCGTAGACATCCTTTGCTTCTCTCACTTTAATTGAAGACTCGTGTTCAGTCGAATTCCAGTGTCGAATTCTTCTTCTGTTTTTTTTATGTCTCATTTGGTGTCAGTGACAGCAATGGTCATACATATGACAATGAGTACAGTTGTATGGTATAAAAACTTTATAGGAATTAATGTTCCTAATATTTTCTAATAATAGTATATATATTATCATTCATAAATAACCTATTGGTTACATTACTTCGATTTACACCAACATTATGAGGCGCTATTGATAGATCGTCATTTTAACCGATTTTGTGACGGACAGACCGATTGCCTATGTGATGAATATACGACCTCATGTAAGACAGACAGACCAATCACATATGTGACGGACAGACCTACCTCATATGTGACGGACAGACCGACCTCGTATGACTCTATCTTTAAGGGACAAAAACAAAATAACCCCCACGCTATTGTATTATTATATGAATTATGTCTCAAATTCCATTGCATGACAACAAATATAAATTTGTTATCTCAAAATATTTGATAAACACATAACTTGAAGATTCTTTCGTAACTAGCATCTCACTTGGATTGTTTTTAAGTCTACGGAGATTAGTTCAGATATTTCACTTACTCTGCTGAAAAATGCCGAAAGAAATTTCAAATATTAATGGAACTATTATTTATAGTACAGAATTGTCAGATGAATGTGTATGCAGAAATTATAGTGTTTACTGTTTACTGAGTAGATTATAATTAAATTTAAAGGTATGTCTTCAATGGAGACGACATCTAGTGTTCCATAATTGAATTAAATTCATCCTTTACAATGCAATATATTGTCATTTGATGTGTCATCGCAACTACAATTAGATTAACTTATACAGGTAACACATTTAAAAACTTAATAACGTCGAATATGTTCAAATATCTCGCATTTCAGTTATAATTTTTAAGTAACAGATTTATATGTTCTTTTCAACTGAATTTTATAACAATTTATACGTTCTGTTACTATTGTATCAAGGAAAACTTTGAATTTATTTATCGAATATGAATAAGGTTACATTTATTCATGTAATATGAAAAACCTATATTTATTCATGTAATATGAAAAGCTAATATTTATTCATGTAATATGAAAAACCTATATTTATTCATGTAATATGAAAAGCTAATATTTATTCATCTAATATGAAAAGCCTATATTTATTCATGTAATATGAAAAGCCTATATTTATTCATGTAATATGAAAAAGCCTTATATTTATTCATGTAATATGAAAAGCCTTATATTTATTCATGTAATATGGAAAAGCTTTATATTTATTCATGTAATATGAAAAGCTTATATATATTCATGTAATATGAAAAACCTATATTTATTCACGTAATATGAAAAGCCTATATTTATTCATGTAATATGAAAAAGCTTATATTTATAATATGAAAAGGTTTGTAATTTCTATACAAATGGGAAACTAAAAAAATAAACCTCACTGATAAATCCTCCTTCCATTTCCTATAACATTTTCTTTTCAATACCAGAAAAGAGTAGGTAAATGCCATAGCAAGTAGAGCAGCTTTTCAGTTAATGATAGCAAGTGTCTAAGCCTTGACAAGTTGAGTAGGTAAGTGATGGTGCAGTAAACTTAGGAATTCACTTTAGATTTCTGATAATTCAGAGTGAATTAGGGTCAGGCGGTAGCAGTGATATTTTCATTCCTAGGATATTGCATACGTTCATGTGATAAGTTGAAATATGCGAGATATGTAATAAACCTTCCAGTGTGTTGTGTATGATATGCAGTAATATTAAAATGTATTCTTCTTTCATTTTTCTTGTTTTTAATTGAAAAATTAAAATGAAATTAGTCATCAAAAATACATATTGAAAAAATCGCAAAAAAAAAATATATCGAAAGGTGTTTTTTGATGACTGGTCAATATTGAAGATAAAAACAAGTTCAGCTTGAATTTAAGTTTCATACTAAATTGTTTGATTTTTCATTGTTTGGGTATTTTCTAATAAAAATAGCAATCAATAGTTATAAATAAACAAACTCATAGCAACATGTCAAATAGCATACTTATAACTAGGGTTGTGACAATACGCGTTTAAAATCATAGATTGTGAAAATATCATAGACGGAAAGAAATAAAGAGTATTGAATCGTTCTAAATAAGCGGTATATAGTATTCGATACCATTGTATTTGGTTTCGTCTATGATATTCCTAAGATCTATGATTTTAAACGCATATTGTCACAACCCTACTTATAACATATGGTAACCCCACACGTAATTTATCATATTACCATGTAAAATCACATGCATATGGTATCCATTTCCAAAAACTGTACATGGTAAACACAGGATTTTCACACTCAAGTTCAATTAACAATTGTGAAATAAATGATATAAGAAACAGATAGCTACCATATAAATTTTTCAAATTTTTTAGGTACACTGTACTTGAAAAGGTACAAGTTTATACATGAAATCAGTAAACACTGACTTGAAATGAATACAGCGTTATTTTATCAATTTGCATGACAGTATCATTTCTTTACAATTTTCTCCCTTCTACCAAGTCCCCATCATCAATTCTGCAGTTTCTAAAATACATACAAAGAGCCACATCAAAGTGACGAAATTTGTCATCCCTAAAGTGCGGATTGTTTTCACTCGAGGCTGAGAGAGAAAAAATACATCATTCATTGGCTGTGACAGGAGAAGCTTAGGGGTAAAAAAAGCTATTTGTTACAAGCCACTGAATTGTTGTTTTAAATCATAAGAGCTTATATGATTGAAAACATTTTTCTGTATAGTTGATGGTTTCGAATACTCAGTTACTTCAGAATTTGATTTGTATATCAAGAGTATTCAGGTGAGAATGTTTCATGGGGTAATATTGTACCAATATTGGTACAATATTGGTACAATATTGCTACAATATTGCTACAATATTGCTACAATATTGCTACAATATTGCTACAATATTGCTACAATATTGCTACAATGGTACAATATTACTACAATATTGTACCAATATTGCTACAATATTGCTACAATATTGCTACAATATTGCTACAATATTGCTACAATATTGCTACAATGGTACAATATTACTACAATATTGGTACAATATTACTACAATATTGCTACCATTTTGCTACAATATTGCTACCATTTTGCTACAATATTGCTACCATTTTGCTACAATATTGCTACCATTTTGCTACAATATAGGTACAATGGTACAATATTGGTACAATGGTACAATATTGGTACAAACTTGGGCCAATGTTACTATAATTAACAATGTTTCCTCAGTAATTATTTGATTTGTATTATTTATATAGTTTGCAATATCGAAATGATGGCTTGAGAGACTAGAACATATGCTAAAAATTCGGTTAATGTAAATATAGGTATTTTTGTAACAATAATTTATCTTTCTTTACACATACATAATAAATACTAAATGGAAAAATAGTAGCAAAGACAACAATCATTAAAATGATTATCATCTAATAAATTAATTATTGAAAAAATCATCATCTAATAAATAATCATTAAAATGATCATTGAAATAGTCATAATCATAAGAAACAGTAATTAAAATGATCATCATCCAATAATAAATAATCATTGAAATAATGATTATTTCGGTTAATCAAAAAATACATGAATAGTAAATCAAATAATCAGGCAAGGGAATCCAATAAATTATATAAATTTCAATACAATAAACAGCTATTGGTAAAACATTTCTGAAATGGCCTAACGAGGAAGAAGGCAAGGGATATCAAATCAACAATCGAATACAGAATGAATATTATTTTGATTGAAGCTGAATAATTGTGTATGGAAATTGATAATCATCATACAGAATAGTGCAGGTCCAGTAAAAAACTGATGAATAAAACATGGAAGATTTATCTACGTAAAATAATGAGACCATAGACTATTATATTCATAATTAAATAGTATCAATTAAATATTTCACTACAATAATAATTATATTTTTTATTCAAAGTTCCATGGTTACCATTTATTTATTGTTTTTTATTTAATGTTTTACTCTAATAAATATTTCAATTCTTTAATAATAATCACCACCCGTATCCTTTCTACCATATCTCTTCGTAATTTAATTTTGATCAGACAATACCTAGCGTCTATTGGCTGTAATTATTGTCCCACATCTGATTATGGATGTTGTTTGGTCTCCTCCCCGGGGAAGTGAGGGATCTAATTGATATTGTCCTGGTGATGGGGAATAGGGTAAGTTCTTAATTATCGGTCAGTTCCACATTTTCGGTCACGTAAGAAAATAAGATGTAATATTAATTATTTCACTTAAATTTTTATTTGTATCCATGATACCTGCAGGTATCATGGCTACAAATTAAAATAAAAGTTAAATAATAATTACAACATAATTTTTTTCTTACGTGACCGAAAACGTGGAACTGACCGATAATTAAGAACTTAACCTAATTGGCAAATGAATGAAATACCTATGAAATGCATTATGAAATTAAATTAACCTCAATGTGGTAATAATAATAAATTTATTAAATAAAGCTTACAAAGAATCAGCTACATAACATTTCAATAGGAACTACTACAGCAAATAATAAGGTTTATTTCGGCTAATTGGCAGCAATTTACTTTTCATAAATGTACAAAAAATTAAAATGAATTGTACTGTAAGAAATGTGTATTGGGTATTGAAATTAAATTGCCATTAATTTCAATATTGAGATAATTTAATGATAATTTGGATAGGTAACTAACTTAAAACAATTTAGTTCATAAATTATGAACTCACACTATTATGCATAAGATGTTATTAAAATTAATGAGCGATATGAACATTATTGATGCCGTTATTGAAATTAATGTGCGATATAAACATTCTTGATGCCGTTATTGAAATTAATGAGCGATATGAACATTCTTGATGCCGTTATTGAAATTAATGAGCGATATGAACATTCTTGATGCCGTTATTGAAATTAATGAGCGATATGAACATTCTTGATACCGTTATTGAAATTAATGAGCGATATGAACATTCTTGATGCCGTTATAGAAATTAATGAGCGATATGAACATTCTTGATGCCGTTATTGAAATTAATGAGCGATATGAACATTCTTGATGCCGTTATTAAAATTAATGAGCGATATGAACATTCTTGATGCCGTTATTGAAATTAATGAGCGATATAAACATTCTTGATGCCGTTAATGAAATTAATGAGCGATATGAACATTCTTGATGCCGTTAATGAAATTAATGAGCGATATGAACATTCTTGATGCCGTTATTGAAATTAATGAGCGATATAAACATTCTTGATGCCGTTAATGAAATTAATGAGCGATATGAACATTCTTGATGCCGTTAATGAAATTAATGAGCGATATGAACATTCTTGATGCCGTTAATGAAATTAATGAGCGATATGAACATTCTTGATGCCGTTAATGAAATTAATGAGCGATATGAACATTCTTGATGCCGTTATTGAAATTAATGAGCGATATAAACATTCTTGATGCCGTTAATGAAATTAATGAGCGATATGAACATTCTTGATGCCGTTAATGAAATTAATGAGCGATATGAACATTCTTGATGCCGTTAATGAAATTAATGAGCGATATGAACATTCTTGATGCCGTTAATGAAATTAATGAGCGATATGAACATTCTTGATGCCGTTAATGAAATTAATGAGCGATATGAACATTCTTGATGCCGTTATTGAAATTAATGAGCGATATGAACATTCTTGATGCCGTTAATGAAATTAATGAGCGATATGAACATTCTTGATGCCGTTAATGAAATTAATGAGCGATATGAACATTCTTGATGCCGTTAATGAAATTAATGAGCGATATGAACATTCTTGATGCCGTTATTGAAATTAATGAGCGATATGAACATTCTTGATGCCGTTATTGAAATTAATGAGCGATATGAACATTCTTGATGCCGTTAATGAAATTAATGAGCGATATGAACATTCTTGATGCCGTTATTGAAATTAATGAGCGATATGAACATTCTTGATGCCGTTATTGAAATTAATGAGCGATATGAACATTCTTGATGCCGTTATTGAAATTAATGAGCGATATGAACATTCTTGATGCCGTTAATGAAATTAATGAGCGATATGAACATTCTTGATGCCGTTAATGAAATTAATGAGCGATATGAACATTATTAAGATGTGCCGTTAATAAAATTAATGAGCGATAAAAACATTTCCAAGATATGTCATTAGAGAAAAAATGAGCGATATGAATATATCTTAAATATCCTTTTCTGAAACTAATAAGCGCTATATTTACATGTAACCATTTATTATTTAGCCAAGAGGAAGAAGAATTCGAAAATACGAAAAAAAACTTCAATTTATAAATTAATTTATTAATCAGCAAAAATTTCACTTTTATTCATATCATTATTTTTGGCTGTGTTTTTAATTATTTAATCCAAATAGTGTTTCGACTGTATTTTTCCCTATAGCATTAAATTGCAGTTTTCACAGAAGAATTTGGTACTCGAGATGCTATTTTACTCGTTCCATGCATGAAGATCGTGAAGGCCTGGGAAATTATATCAAAGACGAATTATTGGTCGGTTTAATATCTTCGATCATATTATATAAAACGATATAATAATATCATTCAATTTTTTTTAAATTAGAATCTATGATACCTGCATGTATCATGGATACCTATCAATTTTTTTTATTTTTATCCATGATACCTGTAGGCATCATTGATACCAATGAAAAAAATTAAATAATTATCATTATATCGTTCTTATATGACCGAAGATGTGTAACCGTCCGATAATTCGTAACATACAGTAATAATATCCCTACATACATAATTGACACTGATAGTTTTTATATAGAGCTTTATCCTCTCGGTAAATATTCATGGAATAACCATCGAAGCATTTAATTTATGCATCAACAAATGGCATTCATTTGATTGGCTTCTCGCAGGTATTTAAATATTCCACCGGTGCACGCATTGGCTACTCTATTAATTGGGAGCTTTTGTTAATGTTCATATTTAATGGTTAATAATAGTGAGTAGAGATTTGCTTTGGTGTGATCAAAGGTAATTAACTTGTATGTAATATTGGTGATTAATTATTGTATGTCATTAGAGGATGTATTTTAAAATGGACGATATAGTCTGTGTACAAATAAAGTTTATTGTTTGAATAAAGTTTGTTTGAATAAATTTAATGATATAAAAAAGGACGAAAAATAATTTTTTGGAAAAAATTTAATAATTAAATTAAGATTATTATTCTAAATTAATTCAATTGAAAAAGAAAATTTATCAAAAAATAATCCATTGCAATTTTTTTTTTAAATCAACTTTATGATTTGCAGACAAATTCTGATGTATCTTCTTGACAACTTCCCGGTTGTTGTTTTTTTGTACTGCTTCAGCTGCTTAATCTGAAGTTTAATTTCACCAGGTATTTCCAAATGAAATTTTTCGAATTGCTGAACAAATCAAAGACAGTATTTCAAAGCTGCCTCTCAGTCCTTTTTACGGTAACGAAGGAACCATTTATCCTATTAGACAGGTTTGATGTGTTGAAACGAACCGACAGTATAATGTGTTCTATTGAACACGTGTTCACTATTTTCATTTTTTATTATTTTTTTCATTTAGTAAGTTTTCAATTTTTCATTAAAATTGTCTTTAATATGTTCATATATTTTATTCAACATGTTCATATATTACATTCAACATGTTCATATATTACATTCAACATGTTCATATATTACATTCAACATGTTCATATATTACATTCAACATGTTCATATATTATATTCAGCATGTTCATATATTACATTCAACATGTTCATATATTACATTCAACATGTTCATATATTACATTCAACATGTTCATATATTACATTCAACATGTTCATATATTATATTCAACATGTTCATATATTACATTCAACATGTTCATATATTACATTCAACATGTTCATATATTACATTCAACATGTTCATATAGTACATTCAACATGTTCATATATTACATTCAACATATTCATATATTACATTCAACATGTTCATATATTATATTCAACATGTTCATATATTACATTCAACATGTTCATATATTACATTCAACATGTTCATATATTATATTCAACATGTTCATATATTACATTCAACATGTTCATATATTACATTCAACATGTTCATATATTACATTCAACATGTTCATATATTAAATTCAACATGTTCATATATTACATTCAACATGTTCATATATTATATTCAACATGTTCATATATTACATTCAACATGTTCATATATTACATTCAACATGTTCATATATTACATTCAACATGTTCATATATTACATTCAACATGTTCATATATTACATTCAACATGTTCATATATTACATTCAACATGTTCATATATTAAATTCAACATGTTCATATATTACATTCAACATGTTCATATATTATATTCAACATGTTCATATATTACATTCAACATGTTCATATATTACATTCAACATGTTCATATATTACATTCAACATGTTCATATATTACATTCAACATGTTCATATATTACATTCAACATGTTCATATATTACATTCAACATGTTCATATATTACATTCAACATGTTCATATATTTTATTCAACATGTTCATATATTACATTAAACATGTTCATATATTACATTCAACATGTTCATATATTACATTCAACATGTTCATATATTACATTCAACATGTTCATATATTACATTCAACATGTTCATATATTACATTCAACATGTTCATATATTACATTCAACATGTTCATATATTACATTCAACATGTTCATATATTACATTCAACATGTTCATATATTACATTCAACATGTTCATATATCACATTCAACATGTTCATATATTTTATTCAACATGTTCATATATTACATTCAACATGTTCATATATTACATTCAACATGTTCATATATTTTATTCAATATGTTCATATATTACATTCAACATGTTCATATATTACATTCAACATGTTCATATATTTTATTCAACATGTTCATATATTACATTCAACATGTTCATATATTTTATTCAACATGTTCATATATTACATTCAACATGTTCATATATTACATTCAACATGTTCATATATTACATTCAACATGTTCATATATTACATTCTACATGTTCATATATTACATTCAACATGTTCATATATTACATTCAACATATTCACATATTACATTCAACATGTTCATATATTACATTCAACATGTTCATATATTACATTCAACATGTTCATATATTAAATTCAACATGTTCATATATTACATTCAACATGTTCATATATTACATTCAACATGTTCATATATTACATTCAACATGTTCATATATTACATTCAACATGTTCATATATTTTATTCAACATGTTCATATATTACATTCAACATGTTCATATATTACATTCAACATGTTCATATATTACATTCAACATGTTCATATATTACATTCAACATGTTCATATATTACATTCAACATGTTCATATATTACATTCAACATGTTCATATATTACATTAACATGTTCATATATTACATTCAACATGTTCATATATTACATTCAACATGTTCATATATTTTATTCAACATGTTCATATATTACATTCAACATGTTCATATATTACATTCAACATGTTCATATATTTTATTCAATATGTTCATATATTACATTCAACATGTTCATATATTACATTCAACATGTTCATATATTTTATTCAACATGTTCATATATTTTATTCAACATGTTCATATATTTTATTCAACATGTTCATATATTACATTCAACATGTTCATATATTACATTCAACATGTTCATATATTACATTCAACATGTTCATTTATTACATTCTACATGTTCATATATTACATTCAACATGTTCATATATTACATTCAACATGTTCATATATTACATTCAACATATTCACATATTACATTCAACATGTTCATATCTTACATTCAACATGTTCATATATTACATTCAACATGTTCATATATTACATTCAACATGTTCATATATTACATTCAACATGTTCATATATTTTATTCAACATGTTCATATATTACATTCAACATGTTCATATATTTTATTCAACATGTTCATATATTACATTCAACATGTTCATATATTTTATTCAACATGTTCATATATTACATTCAACAGGTTCATATATTACATTCAACATGTTCATATATTACATTCAACATGTTCATATATTACATTCAACATGTTCATATATTTTATTCAACATGTTCATATATTTTATTCAACATGTTCATATATTTTATTCAACATGTTCATATATTACATTCAACATGTTCATATATTTTATTCAACATGTTCATATATTACATTCAACATGTTCATATATTACATTCAACATGTTCATATATTACATTCAACATGTTCATATATTACATTCAACATGTTCATATATTACATTCAACATGTTCATATATTTTATTCAACATGTTCATATATTTTATTCAACATGTTCATATATTACATTCAACATGTTCATATATTTTATTCAACATGTTCATATATTACATTCAACATATTCACATATTACATTCAACATGTTCATATCTTACATTCAACATGTTCATATATTACATTCAACATGTTCATATATTACATTCAACATGTTCATATATTTTATTCAACATGTTCATATATTACATTCAACATGTTCATATATTTTATTCAACATGTTCATATATTACATTCAACATGTTCATATATTTTATTCAACATGTTCATATATTACATTCAACAGGTTCATATATTACATTCAACATGTTCATATATTACATTCAACATGTTCATATATTACATTCAACATGTTCATATATTTTATTCAACATGTTCATATATTTTATTCAACATGTTCATATATTTTATTCAACATGTTCATATATTACATTCAACATGTTCATATATTTTATTCAACATGTTCATATATTACATTCAACATGTTCATATATTACATTCAACATGTTCATATATTACATTCAACATGTTCATATATTACATTCAACATGTTCATATATTACATTCAACATGTTCATATATTTTATTCAACATGTTCATATATTTTATTCAACATGTTCATATATTACATTCAACATGTTCATATATTTTATTCAACATGTTCATATATTACATTCAACATGTTCATATATTACATTCAACATGTTCATATATTACATTCAACATGTTCATATATTTTATTCAACATGTTCATATATTACATTCAACATGTTCATATATTACATTCAACATGTTCATATATTTTATTCAACATGTTCATATATTACATTCAACATGTTCATATATTACATTCAACATGTTCATATATTACATTCAACATGTTCATATATTAAATTCAACATGTTCATATATTACATTCAACATGTTCATATATCACATTCAACATGTTCATATATTTTATTCAACATGTTCATATATTACATTCAACATGTTCATATATTATATTCAACATGTTCATATATTATATTCAACATGTTCATATATTATATTCAACATGTTCATATATTAATTTCAACATGTAAATATATTTTGTTCATTAAAAATAGATTAACCGCTCAATGTTTTGATTAAAATTTCCCAACATTGAGTAATTTTTCTCCATAATAACTTCCTGGGGAATAAAATTAAGTAAAGCATTTTCTTTTGAAGTTTTCCTTAGCGAATAAATTCACTCCGTGCTTCGTAACTGAAATAAAATAACGAGGATGAACTTCAGTACTGGATAGACCAGGACTAAATGAAATAGTATCCTAGGCAAGAAAGATTTTCTCCTGGGATATGAAGGGAGTATAATAGGCAAGAAAGATTTTTTCCTGGGATATGAAGGGAGTATATCCCAGGAAAGAAGGAAATATCCCTGGGATATTAAAGGAAACTATAGCAGGAAAAAAATTATCCCTGGTATATTAAGGGAGTATATACCAGGAAAGAAGGAAATATCCCTGGGATATTAAGGGAAAATATACCAGGAAAAAAATATTCATATCTGGGATATTAAGGGAATATCCCAGGAAAGAAACATTTTATTCCTGGGATATTCCCTTTTATATCCCAGGAATAAAAAAAAACATTTGGCAAATCCTTGTTGCCAAATAAATTAAATGCAAAATTGTAATGTATTATAATTATAAGAGTCCTATGAATTCATATTATTAGGGTAGGTTTCAAGTTATTGGACAGTACTACCACATCATTGATCATATAAGAATAAATTAAAAAAAATTATTCTAAATTTAAATAAATTTATGAAAAAAATTCAAATTCATTAAATTAATTCAAGTTCATTGAATAAATTCAAATTTATTTCAATTTATTGAATAAAGTGTTAAATTGCTGAATTATATAAAGTCTTCCTTCTTAGGTCGAAACTGTGGAACCACCCAATAATTCGAAACTTGTCAACAGTGACAAGCTAATTCGAAATATCCAATACCGATCACACTAAGTGATCTACTAATGCACTAGTCAATCAAAAGCTCCCCTGGTAATTCAAGTCTCAATAATGAACTGCTGCTCTTTCTAGTTCATTAATTCACTATGCATCGTTTATATTGTCATCTGAATCTCAATTGAATTTAACTGGGGCTGATGAACCAACCTTAAATTTAGATGTCATACCTATAGGGTACGTTACGAATTATCGGTCAGTACTACATCTTCGGTCATATAAGAATAAACAATAAAATTGTTATTATTACACAGTGCTACCTAATACTTCTGCAAACCCGGGTTTGCAGAAGTATTAGATAGCACTGTGTAATAATAACATTTTTATATTGTTTTTTCTTATGTGACCGAAGATGTAGTACTGACCGATAATTCGTAACGTACCCTAGTAATTGATAACTTGTGGTAGTACCATGCATGGCTTCGGGTGATTCTAATATAAATAATTTAATAAAATCATAGTTTTTACTTTTGAGAGTAATTATTTTTTTTAGTCAGAATTTTTTTTTTTAATTTTTAAATTTTGTTCGGATGAATGTAGAGATACAAAATGTAATTTCCAATTTTTTTAAAGTTAAATAGTTTTTGAGTTGCAGCTCTTGAAATTTTGGTATCGTTTCTTATATTTTTCTCTTTTTTTTAATCGAGACACCTAGTATATGTGCATTGGTGGTACGTGTTTATATTTAAATGCAATCATCAAACAAATACATTTTTTCAATTCGTAATGGATGAACAACAGGTACTGCAGTGGTAAAATTAAATAGATAAATGTACTATCTATTAATATGTACAAGAGACCAGAAAAAATTACACACTATTTTGTTGGCAAGAAATTGATGATGACATCTTTAAAGATTTTGACAACATTTTCATGTTCATGTAATCCATTTTGTTATTAGAGTTATTTTTAATAACTATACGTGAATAAATGATTAAAAAGAATTCACGTTCGAATTATTTATCAATGGTTTTATTTAACTGTTCTATTAATGATTTCAATAACGAAAGACGTAAATTGTAGTTTTGTATTTTATTATTATATTTCAAATCACGATTATACATTTTCCGATTTAATATTCAGTATTTCTTTTATTAATGTATTAGGTATAATAAATCGTTACTGAATTTGTAGAAAAATAATGACATATTGGTCTAGAAATTCTGTCATAAATTAATATGATTAATTTTTATTTATCATGAATACTTATATATTCTCTTTCCTTTCGAAAATAGCGTTAATGTTTTCTAATGTTAATTAGATAAAACTTTAGCAAGAGAACTTTGTTATAAATATGACAAAGTTTGTTTGTTACGATAATGCGATTAAACATAATAATATCAAAAAGGATTGGAATTATTATTGAATATTCAGTATAAAGTTTTGGCGGCACGTGTTGCCTAAATAGGATTTAATTTTTTAAATAAGAATTAGTGATGAGAATTTAGATAACCAGTAATCAAAAAACTGTACTGAATAATAACTCAACTTTTAAGGTAGCAATCTATACCGAGGCGATATTGTAACGATATTGTGTTAATATTACAATATTGGAGTAACGTTGTGATTATATTCGGTCACAATGTTGTAATAATATTGAGGCAATGTTGTAATAACATTGGAGCAATGTTGTAATAACATTGGAGCAATGTTGTAATAACATTGGAGCAATGTTGTAATAACATTGGAGCAATGTTGTAATAACATTGAGGCAATGCTGTAACAATATGGGAACAATGTTGAAACAATATTGGGGAAATGTTGTAATAACATTGGGGCAATGTTGTAATAACATTGGGGCAATGTTGTAACAATATTGGAACAATGTTGTAGCAATATTCAGTCAATGCTGTAACTATTTTAGAGCAATGTTGTAATAATATTGAGTCAATGCTGTAACAATTTTAAAGCAATGTTGTAATAATATTCAGGCTACATAGTCCCAAGAATTTTTATTCTAGGCGAATTTTTTCTCGAATACGATTGCCAATCAATTTATAGTATAAGAATCATTCCAAGCGATAGAGTTTGCAGCTTATTCAGTACACAGACGATAGAATATTACAAATAACAAAATAGAGTAAAAACATTCGCAAAGAATAATAGTCATTAGAGTAGAATTATTTTACGAATTCGTCGCATAAAAAATAAAGGAATTTACTGTGATAATTTGAATGTGTGGAGCCTAGTGATGAATGTGACTGTCGCGTCAAATGTTAAAGCTAGAAATTCAGGAAATTTAAAAACTAGGTAAAATTAGTACATATTATATTAACTATTCATTGGCTACTAACTAGACACATTCGAAGTTTATTAAATCTTAACTTTTGAAAAATTAATTCCGGTCGTAAAGGGTCAAACATTTCCTCTTGCGCTTTCGCTTAAACAGATTTCTAATTCCTTCTCCTGCATTCAATTCGGTCTTTGAAAGACTTCATTCGAGTCCTTGCTCCAATGCACATCAACAACAATAGCGACATCAACAACAATAAGGACAACATCAAGCCATTGTTGACATCAAACTGACTAAATGACACTGGGAGTGTTAACACTTCCTCAGTTTCTCTTTCGGAAAATTCGGATGGTAAAAATAAATCGTATTTCTCGTCAATTGCCATAATTTCAGATATTATCGCGGTAGAACATATTTTGTCGTACACTCAGAGAAATTCTGATGCACTCAGGTGTTTCGAGTTCACCCTATGGCTTTGTCTCTAAAGCGAGACACTTTGGTGCATCAAACTATAGTTTGGATGCACTAAAATGCATCAACTCGATGCACTTTAGTGTCTTAGCTATAACTTTGTTAAAATGAAGAGAAAAAAAATGAGGAAAGAATATTTTCATTGTCATTTTAACAAACTTATAGCCAATACAATAAAGTGCGTCGAACTGATGCACTTTAGTACATCCAAACTATGGTTTGATGCACTAAAGTGTCTCGCTTTAGAGACAAAGTCATAGGGTGAACTCGAAACACCTGAGTATATCAGTTGGAGTTGTTTATTTTTCTCGGTGTAGATCATATTTTGTCGTAGATCATCTATTGTCGATGATCATTTATCATCGAAGATCATCAATTATAATCGTCGATCGAAAGTGGCAGATCGATATTAACATAATCGACTGAGATTCAATTCAAGTTTTATTCACAATTTTCGAAAGGCTTCTGACATAGAGATAGCTGATGTGGTGCGTATTGTGAATCTAATAATTATGGGAAAACCTCAGATATGTAGTGACGTATTATATTACTTAGGGACCTTTCACAATATTCAAGGTACATTTTGCATGTAGCAATTGTTGCGATCATCCCTCAGCGAAGACCGCCCACCAAAAGACATTGAAATAGTGTTCAGCAATAATCGCTCGATGTAAAACAGCCCCATAGGAATAACATTGAACTAGTACCCAGCGATTTTCACTAGGCAACTCTCTCTGAGCGATAATCGCAACAATCGCTGCATGCAACATGTACCTTTAGATTGCTACGCATAGTACTCGGACACTTGATGGTTACATATGTATTATGTATGTCATAATACTAGGAATGACAACTACTACTGTACTATAACTCCTTGAAACATTTGGTATTAGTTTAATATTTTAGTCAGGTACTTTGAGAAAAAGTCATAGAATAATGGAAATATTTCTACCTGCTTAAAGATATATGAATCTTTCCAACGGAGCAATACAATATTTAATGATGTGTGAAAGACATAAATTCCTGAAATAACAATAAACCTTTTACTTTTTAAGCAATTCGTGCTTAATGACTTTTAGAATTCTTGTGGTCAGCTGAGGCCTATGAGAATTAGTTGAACCGATCAAACTGTGGACGGAGTTTATATGCTTTATAAAGGACTGGAAATGTAAGACAGGGAGTCAATTGGTTAGTAACTTAGAGTCAGTCATTTGGAGCAGACGATTCAACACTAAGGCCAAGTTCACACGACGTGTTTTTTTTATCCAACAAAAATGCAGCCTCATAAAAAGTCCAATCTAATTGTACAAACAAACCACACGTTTATTCAATCGTAGCGGTTTTTTTCGTGCACAATTTTCTTTGCTGCAGCATAAGAAAAACGGCCATGTGAAAAGATCCTAAGGGTCAGAGTCTTGGTACTCCACTGACATGGGCATCTACAATCTCTGGTCTGCATGTGTGTCATACTCTACGTGGTGTTATTCAAGATAAACAAATACAACTACCCTTACAATATTGATCCTCATCATTAACCCGCCAATGTATGTACCTACAAGTTATACTAAAACAACTGTCAGTGTTCAAGTAGTGCGATGTAACTTTATAAACCTATTTATTATTCTCTCATATCCTTTTATTCATGTTTCGATTATTTTATAATAATATTAGCTGATAAAGAAATAGTTGACAGTGCGAAATGGTTTTATTCGTTATTAAAGAAAATAGGAAATATAATATAGCACCAAATAGTGAGTATACGGCAATTGGGCCCAAGACAATTAGGCCCCGACAGTTGGGCCCCAATACAATTAAGCCCAGAAAAAAATTGGGCAGAAGACACAATAAAGAAGTGGATTATCTTTGAAATTTGCTTTATATTCTCTAAAAATATGTTTCTATTTTTTAATTCGATTTTTTAATCTCATGTTTGGGTGTAATCAAAATCTTTTAAATATTTAAATAAGTCGTATTGTTTTGAATAAAGTCATATGGATCATATGTGTAGTGTACATCGTCTGACAAAGACAAATATTTAGTAAAAAATGGGTAAATTTTAAAGGTTATACGCTACATTGAACAGTTGTTGGGATAAAATGAGATTATGAGTGATGCGCGACACTCGAATTATCTTCTAATGATGACATTGTGTCTGTACGAGTCTCATTCACGGTTTTCAAAAGAACTGACAATTGCTGCAAAGGCACACACCTTTTTTACAAGCTTCACTACACACTCTGAATACATCAAACAAAAAATACCTATCTTCCCAAGAGAAAAAATACCATGGTACGTATTTCTTGTTGCGTGAAATCAAAATAGATGCAATTCTCGATTTTCTGTTCCGTTGAAAGTGAAGAAAATATGTCAGGTTTTCTTAGTTAATTACTATTGTGTCAACAAAAGGCTACAAAAGGAATTTGAATATAATTTATTTGAATATAATTTATTTGAATATAATGAATAAGGAAATATATTTAGAAAATCATCAATAACAATATAAGACGCTTGAAAAATAATGTTTGGTTTTCATAATATGTTATAGGATTTGATTCCTATAGTTCATATGAAATTGTACAGTACGTGAACGGGATATTACGTATATACAGTGTGTCCGTAAAAAAATGTATCCACTGCCATTGAGTATATCTTATAAGTACTATTTGTTATTCATTAATATTAATCTACCAATCTATGGTACCAACGTATTATGCGTATTATCGTGAAATGATGAATAATGCAGATTCAGGCAGTGGACACATTTTTTGCGGACACACTGCATATATATATAACTAAAACTTATTTAGTTATCACCATGTTCTTCATACAAAATATATTTTATTTATTTCAATTCACACAATGTAACACTAATGCATATATATATTATTAAAGCACTATTTCTTCCTTTTCAAGCAATTGCCGAATAAACCTCAATATATTACAATCTAAGTGAACACATTCAATATTTCAAACTCCATTAAGTGTTTCGTGATAGTCTTGTAAAATTCATGAAATACATCAAGGTTTTAGGGTGAGCTCCAAGTTATCGTACAATTCCACATTTTCGATCACACAAGAAGAAATTAAATAATGTTTAGTATATCACTATTCCTCTAATTGGTATCCATGATACCTGCAGGTACCATGGATACGAAAAAAATAAAACAATAATAATACTTTCTTCTTATACAACTCGAAGCTCACCTTCCTGTATCAATCAATTTCAATCAATTTTCATTTATTCCAAATATCTCACAGTTTGTGTTTCAATAATAAATTAATGGTTAAATAAGATTAATGAGTTTAAGTGTATTACATCTAAGATATCCAAAAAGAATTAACTTGTGAGTTGTAACCATGGCAACTCATCGTGGTATCATTCTCCTCATATTTGTTCTTGATTTGTGAGAATAAATAGAAAGATCAACGTGTGTCTTCAAAAACATGTGTCAGGTTCAACAGGTTTAAAATATTGGAAGATGGATTCGGTTCAACGAAAAACAGTCTAGAGACCATAGCCGTAGTCGGGTAGTTGGTGCTAGCATATGTAATTAAACGATCTGGAATAAATAAATAAAATTATATAAATATATTTTTTCCAATTTTGATTGACTTATCATGATGACAAAAGTTAGAACCTACTTCCCGAATGATGTGAGTGTCCAAGTTCCGCCACTTTTCCCATATGTACTTCAATGTGTATTTGATTTTAATTAGTATCCATAATATCTAAAGGTATCATGGATGCTTAAATTTCAATTAGTATCCATGATATCTGAAGGTATCTAAGGTATCATTGGTATTTATTTAAGGTATCATGGATACTTATTTAATTATCATGGATACTTATTTAAGGTATCATGGATACTTATTTAAGGTATCATGGCTACCTAAATTTTAATTAGTATCCATTTCTGAAGGTATCATGGATACATTTTAAAATATTAAAATAACGAGTCAAAATGTTACCTATAATTGTATCTTACATGATCGAAAATATGGAACTGTCCGATAAGTCAGTTCTCACCCTAAATTCACACATGTATTCACAAAGCATACAAACACTTCCTCCCCACAATAAACTCTGGGCCCGTGCAATATAAATCGCAAGTAACGGACGCCGTAGCGTTGCTTTACGACGTCACTTTAGCGTTAGCTGCCGATAAAATGAATATCCGTTCACACATTCGCTTTCTATCGCCGCATTCAAAGTGAATGGGAAAATGAATGGAAAGAGAAAAGAACGCTAATGGAATGATGGACATAAATGAGTATAAAGATTTAATCAATTAATTAATTGAAAGGGTAATAAAGAAGGCGGGAAGAAGAGTGATACCGAATAGAGGGATAATGATGTAAAGAGCTTTTAATATTGTTTTCAAAACGTTTTTTTAAAATTTAAAATCTGACATTAGCTTGTGAAATGAAATGAGAGTTAATTATGTAACTAGTGTACTTTCCCGTTATAAATAACTGTTTTTTCAATAGTGTATATATTATAATTACTTTTCGGTTAAGAAGTGAAGTTTCCCGTTAGAAGTAAATAAATAAGAATTAAAAGATCATTTCAATATATCCCCGTGCGTATCTCGATTACATTTATATTATTAATAATCTAACCTAACCCATCATGTTTTTATTTATTTGTTTAATGATGAATTGTTAATAATTAATTTACCTCATGCAATATATTTGAGTAGTTTGTATTTGTGATACAACTTGCATTCAACATGTAGGTATAACTTACCATCATTCTTAAGAAGCGGATTCAAAATAAATAAACAAGCTCCTGGAATTAATAGGACAGTTAAATAAATAAACAGGTTACGTATTATTAGGATAAATAAATAAACACGCCACAGATATTATTATGATAGATTTTATTCTATTGCTGAATTTTTTCCCTGGCAAGAAGGATTTATTCCTGGGATAATAAGTGAATATCCCAGCAAAAAGGATTTAATCCTGGGATAATAAGGGAATATCCCAGCAAAAAGGATTTAATCCTGGGATAATAAGGGAATATCCCAGCAAAAAGGATTTATTCCTGGGATAAAAAGTGAATATACAAGCAAAAAAGATTATTCCTGGGATATTTCCTTAATATCCCAGGAAAATATCCTTCTCGCTTATGATGTAACTAACTCTTCCGATTCACATTAATTTTTAATGTATATTAACATTATTAAACATTTTGTAACAAAATTCTTCTTGAAAACGTTAAAAGGATATTTAGCCTAAGACTTGTAATTATTATTTTCTACATAATAATAATATTATTACAACAACTGAAATATTAATGAACAGTAATTTAATCTGTATTGGATAAAATTCAATAACAATCATCCAGAGGAATAAAAAATGTTTTTATATTGTTAACAGTGGGAAAACAGTTTGATATTCCACTGCACTGGATGATTGAATTTTAATTCGATTAACTCGGCAATCATAGAAGTTATGACGTGGAGTGAATTGACGTCTATATTTGATATAACATGTAATATAGTAAATCATTGAAAAAGTTTTATGATTACAATTAATTTAACTGGTGTACGCGTGCTGTCAAAATGACGGCATTTTTAACGTACTGTTTAATGGTCGTTGATAAAAGTTTTAGTTATATAATAATTATGATCGCAGGTTACGCTTTCACTACAATGTTTTCAACTGAAATAGAATTTAATACAGTTATTGAAATAATTTATTGAATTGATATCAGAATAATTTATCACGTCACCAGTTGCTTTGTAAGCTTATAAATAGGTTAGTGTGACTGACAGACAGACAGAAATGGCTCATATTATAATTTAGTATTGATTTAGTAGAGAATTACCGTCTGTTTTGAAACCTAAGGTCAAATCGCTGATGTCAAAAGAAAATTAAGTACAAGGGACTCGTAAAGGCAGTCTGATAGGAAGGTGGTTCTCTCGAAAAAAATTGACCTGCAACCAATCGGTGACAATGCTCATGGATGCAGAAAGGCTACTTCCTGTATGTCCATCAAAAAATATAGTTGATTTTAAAAATAAATGAGCTTGTTATAAATAAAATATATTTTTGAAGTAGTCCGTATTTTTTATATTATAAATTTATTATTAGTTTTGCAAATTCTAGTAAAAAAGTATTTTCAAGCATAATGATGAATGAATAATATAAAAACATTGTAATAAATATATAGACTACAACATATATATATATTCCTATTTATAACAGGCTTCTTTCATTTTAAAATCGAGTGTACTTTTTATAACGCATACGGTACAGTTAATTCTCTGTATTTAGAAAATGGTGAACTCTCGTATAAAGGTATTAAATATTTAAATTGGTAAATGGTATACTAAAATTAATACCATTTTGCTGCAGCATTTATAACTATTAGTATCCTTAATATCAGATGTGTTTGAATCCACAAAAACTATACTCGTTATTTAATTGACATTCATATCGTAAAATATAAAAGACATATTTAAAATATATACTTATATTAAATAATATAAAAGTAAATATAGTATTCTGTATAATATCCGTGAAATTAAATATATTCAGTGTCTACTCCCTCTAAAAAAAAAAGTAATTTACTTTTTTCACTGTACATTAATTATTTTGTCATCGCAACTATAGATAAATCATTAAAACCAATAATTTCTGCATTCGATGTTTATTATTCAAGTATTATAGTTTGCAGAGAACTCAAACAATGGAGTGCAAAACAATTATGATTGTAACAGTGTGAACTAATGCAATTTAATATGAATAATAGCGTAATGTATCGATTTAAAATTATTAATGCTGTCATTTTTAGTGAGTTTACTCGCAGTTAGTCTACGGTAAATGCTTCGAATATTTAACTTACTTTTTCCTTCATTTCAAAGAAATGACCTGAATACATTTTACATTAGATTTTAAATCAAACTATAATAAAAAAAATTACAGCTAATAATTAATAATTAATTAATAAAAATAAATGATATGGTATTGTTAGGCTCCAACCGAACTGATCTTTCTGGGTATTAGGGGTTCAAGATTTCATTTAAATCTATAGGGTAAGTTACGAATTATCGGTCAGTACTACATCTTCTGTCATACAAGAAAAAACAATATAAAAATTGTTATTATCACACAGTGCTATCTAATACTTCTGCAAACCCGGATTTTCAGAAGTATTAGATAGCACTGTGTACTAATAATAATTTTTATATTGTTGTAGTACCGAATATGTAGTACTGACCGATAATTCGTATCTTACTCTACGCAAAAAGAAATCTATAAGCAGTTAAATACAGTAAATTTACGAACTAACGCTTTTTCACCGGATGAGACACCGAACAGTTGTATTAAAATTAATTGATGAAATCCGGGCATGAAAAAGCTAAAAACATTCAATTAATTCTCTTTTCAGGAAACAATGTTTTGAGGCCAGCATTGCCTAGTATTGTAATATTGGCAACGTTCGTCCGAATAAACTTTGTTTCTCAGGTTAGGTACAAAGAATTTGAAAATGTCAGAGGTACATGGAAACTGGTATCTATTTATATTTATTGTGTTTGTATCGAGTGGTGAGCCAGTGAAGTAAATTGTATCGCGTCTTGTAGGACGGTTATTTCCTTATTTTGGGGTCACGTGACTGACAATCTGGCGTCAGTTCCATGGGAAAATGATATAACTGAAACAAAATTTAATGGAGAAATGAAATAACTGAAACCAAATAAGGTTCAAACCGACGTTCTCACCGTCCTGCAACCGCTGCAACACTTCCTCTCTCTAGTGTATATCATAAATAGGGCTGGGACAATATGCTCTTGAAATCATACATTAGATACCGAAAATATTATAGACATAGAGAATTAAACAGTACTGAATCGTTCTAAACCAGTGGTATACAGGGTGGTGCAAAAAAAAGGAAACCCATTTTCAAATTGATTTAATTTACAAACTATCAAAGCTAGAAATTTTCCAAAAACACAATTTTATTCGTTTACTTTTTCTGCATCTATCTTGATAATCTGTTAGAAGTTAAGATAAAAATAAACATCTGCAGCAACTTTAATAGAGGTAAATAAAAAGAGCTTGCGCGAGGATGAAAAACACGAAAAAAGTTCAAAATTGGTATAATTATTTCCATATGGCAGTAGTAAACATGACACTACTTTTCATTCAATTAACATTTTTGTTATAGACTCTTTCATTCATGGAAATACATCTTCATCACCAATCACGATATCTTCTACAAAATGTGCAGTTTTGCAGAAACGATTTTGCAAAATTTAGACGGTGCGGTAAATCATTTCCAAGAGTTCGAGTGTTACATGCATCTTAAAAAGATGATATCTAAAATCGTGTTTAACAATTCAATGAAATGTGTGTTTAGTGATGTCTAATTCGTTCCTTCTGATTGATATTTATGGATTCTCAATAAGCTATTCATGAACAATATTAATGTGTTCATTCTGTTAGCTTGCGACATAATCGCTTTTCGTTCAATTTAAAGTGTTTTTTTCAGTTTTGAACTTATTAACATTTAACAATGTGGTTTTGTAGTTGGTGGTAATCTTTTCAGAAAGCGTTGGCCAAAATGAGGTTGAACATGTTTAAACCTTCCAGTGCTTAAATAACAAGTCACCACAAATATGTTTGGTTCTTTTGAAAGCTGCATTTTGAGGGTTTCGAATAAGAGATAAAAATTAACGGCGAAATGATTTTATGAAGATACTATCAATTTTATTTCAAAAACAAACTTTCAAATGGTCTTATTTGTTACAAAATAACAGTAGAATCAATTGTTTTTACATCCATTTAAAATGAATTATACTTATTATGATTTTTTTTCGTATATTTCGTCTTCGCGCAAGCCCTTTTTATTTCCATTTTTTAAATTCGCTACAGAATGTTTAATTTTTGTCGTAACTTTTAACAGATTATTAAAATAGATGCAAAAAAAGTAAACGAATAAAACTGTGTTTTTAGAAATTATCTTCCTTTGATAGTTTGTGGAATAAACTAATTTGAAATGAGTTTCCTCTTTTTTGCACCACCCTGTATAGTATTCGATGCCATTTCATTTCGTTCATGATATTCTTGGCATCTATGATTTTAAGAACATATTGTCCCAACCCTGATCATAACTCTATAGTTTGTATATAATTCATGGAGAAACATTCACTAGAAGATATTATTTGAATAATAGAAACAACTTCAAAAAGAGATAAGGCCTCGCAATTCAAATACTAAAGAATTAAACACCCGTTGCGATATTTAATAACATTTTGGCACGTGTTTATATCAAACGATGAACCAAATTCACAGAGAAAAATGTATGATATTTATACTTTACTGCTGCCTGCTACAACGGTGTAAGTTTTCCATTATGAAGATTCTATTTAAAATATGCAAATTATATAGAAAATATATTCAACAGTGTGAGTATATTGCTTCGTATTTATTACACGGTAATAAAACTTTAAAATGAGCAATACTGCAATATGAACACATTGAATTAATTTACATTATCATATTAATTTTGTGACGGACAAACCGACTGACATGGGTTTCCCTTATAGTAGTATATAATAATTATTATACTTTATTTAATTTGGTTATGTATCAAAATAGGTACTCCAGATATAATATTTGAATACCATTATGTATCATGGATGCATTTAAAACCTTTTGCACCACGGATGCAGTCACTCCCTTCTGTATTATGGATACATTTATAACCTTATTGCACCATGGATACAGTTAAAACCTTTTGTATCATGGATACAGTTATAAGCGTTTTAATCATTGATACAGTTACAACCTTTTGTACCATGTATACAGTTACTTTTTGCTGTATCATGGATACAGTTACTCCCTTATGTATCATGGATGCAGTTACAACCTTTTAATCACGACTGAAGTATATTATCCAAACACACCTCATATTTACATACCAAGAAACCCTACCTCCTCTAGCACCAAAATACACCATGAAAAAGACCGTTAATTGGTGGTCTCAGGCAGGAAGGGGTCGTCTGTACATTACAGTGATTATGGCTTTGATTTCGTGGCTCACATTCCGTAGACTTATTCATGAAAAAGAATTAATATTCGAAAAATGATTTGGTGGAGTGAAGTGGAATGAGGTTGTTCATTGATTTGGAACAATGGTTTGAAGGTAAATTGATAATTGTGGAATATTATTCTTGTCTATTTCAATAAAAGGAATATGTGTATATTATTACTAATTCAGAATTAATTGGTTAGTAATGATTAATAATTTATTTTTAATTACTAATTATTTTCTAGTTCTTTTTCAATGTATCTTTAATAACGATTTATTTACAATAGTTTGGCTACTTTATTGCAAGAATGGAATATAAATTTACTTTTACAGTTCATATTGTAATATTTTATTAAATCTATGTTCATATACTAAACATTAAATAGATTCAAATTTTTAAAAATAATTCATAATATTAATAATATATAATATACATTATATAAAATATTATATAATAACAATTTTTTATTAATATTGATTTAATTACATACTTTCATTGCCTTGATCTCAAATCTTAACGTTAAAATACTAAACTAATATCAATGAATAAAAAATTAATATAGTTTTTTTTTCAGTATTCGGTTTAACGTCCACTTGCTGATCAATTAATATATCTATAAGATATAAAACTATTTCAATTTTTGTTTGTTTCACTTTGTTAGAAATAGGAGAAACAGGTCACAATAGACTTATTCAATTAAAATGGTAAAAAGTAGTAAAACCCAATAAGCCTTCGAGTCACAAGGCTATAAAAACGTTAAACTTTTATATTTCCAATCCTTTCAAATGTTAGAAAATAAAAGATCTTTTTATTTACTTAACTCAGTTAAATAAAAATAAACTGTGATATTCAGGCAGGTAGCAGAAGTTCTATCTTTCGTTAAATTAAATAAATAATATTTTAGCAGCAATGGAATGGAGTCAATTGGAGTCAAAAGGAGTCAAAGGAGTCAAAAGGAGTTAATAATTAGAGTCTAATGGAGTCAAATGGAGTCAATTGAGTCAATTGGAGTCAATTGGAGTCAATTGGATTCAATTGGAGTCAATTGGATTCAATTGGAGTTAATTAAAGTCAAATGGAGTCAATTGAGTCAATTGGAGTCAATTGGAGTCAATTGGATTCAATTGGAGTTAATTAAAGTCAAATGGAGTCAAATGGAGTCAATTGAGTCAATTAGAGTCAATTGGAGTCAATTGGAGTCAATTGGATTCAATTGGAGTTAATTAAAGTCAAATGGAGTCTAATGGAGACAAATAGATTCAATTGGAGTAAATTGGAGTCAATTAGAATCGAATGGAATTATTGGAGGAAAATGGAGTAAAATTGGAGTGAATTAGAATCATATGGAGTCGTATGGAGCCATATGGAGGCAATTGGTGTTAAATGGAGGCAATTGGTGTTAAATGGAGGCAATTGGTGTTAAATGGAGGCAATTGGTGTTAAATGGAGTCAATTTGAGTCAAATGGAGGCAATTGGTGTTAAATGGAGTCAATTTGAGTCAAATGGAGGCAATTGGTGTTAAATGGAGGCAATTGGTGTTAAATGGAGTCAATTTGAGTCAAATGGAGGCAATTGGTGTTAAATGAAGGCAATTGGTGTTAAATGGAGGCAATTGGTGTTAAATGGAGGAAATTGGTGTTAAATGGAGGCAATTGGTGTTAAATGGAGGCAATTGGTGTTAAATGGAGGCAATTGGTGTTAAATGGAGGCAATTGGTGTTAAATGGAGGCAATTGGTGTTAAATGGAGGCAATTGGTGTTAAATGGAGGCAATTGGTGTTAAATGGAGTCATATGAGGACAAACTGGGTCAATTAAATTACGGTTTTAGTGAAAAATCATCTAACATACACAAAAAAAATTAAATTACAAAAATGTGAACACTTTCCATAAGTTTATGTTTAAGTGCTTTAATATTCAGTTTATATGTCAAACTATAGTTAATTAATATCTATACTTCATAGTTACGATTGATAACTAACTTAACATTATCAATTTTATATTATAATATGATTCTGACTAACTTCAGTTGTTCAGTTATTGTTTCAGAAAACAATGCCACAAGCCTTGCATAAATAAAAATGAAATATATTTTAATCATTTAAATCGAGAGCATAGACGGTATTTAAAATTGCTTACAATAATTGAAAACTTGAGTCAAAAACAACCGGAGGAAGTTATTCAGAGTCTATTTTTTAGCTCAAACTCATGTTGAAACTTCATGCAACGTATTTTTTTTTCATTTAAATTATTGCGAGAGCACGCTTAATGCCGGAAATTAATTAAAGTAAATATTATTTATTCATATGTCTTACTATGATTATTTTCAATTATATAATTTAATATGCATTCAATTTAAGAAATTATTATTTTAATATACAAATTTATTATGATATTGCAAATTGGTAATACATTATTTGAAGTTACAGATGTCGGGAACACTATTCGAATTGTTAGAATTCAAAAGGCTTGAACTGGTTCGCTCGAACCAGTTCCTAAAACTATAAAAGTTCGCAGGACCGCCTAAACGGTTCCTGGATTACCTTTTTCGAGTGAAACGTAACATAATTATTTCCATAAATTCAAGTATTCATCTAATATATCCCAACATTACAATGAAATATCAATCTGGAAATACTTAGAATATGATAGTAAATAAATTAATTAATTAGGCTTGTTTATTATGGGTAATACTGATTATTCGAAATAAATAAACGAGTTGAATAGAAAATTCAAAAGACCAGGATTCCAAAATAATATTATATTTTATTATAATATTATATATAATAATATTATATATAACAGAATATAAACATTGTATACATAATAATATTTTATATAACACAGCATGAAATTCTGATATGAATATTTAATATCTGTAGCCAGTCTAAAGGAAACCTACAAACATTTTCAAAAACATAATCATGCGTCAAAAAGATACAATAACAATATTGGTTTATTGTGACTTCTGAAGGAAATCTTTCAATAGGTTTTTTAGATTATTGATAGGAATACAAAGCAGAATATGGTCTAGGAGTAGCATTTCTACATCAAAATTAATAGCTAGATGATATCATACCGACGAAGCCACTTTTCTTTCTGACTGTTTCTCTGAAGTCTCTTGTATTCAATTTCCTTTTATTCCATTTTATTTTATTTTCCTTTATTTTATTCAATTTCCCTTTTTTAATTCAATTTCTGTTTTTTCCATTTCCTTTTTTTTTTTCTTAAAGCCACTTTTCTCTCTTACTGCTTTACTGAGGTCTCTTGTAATTAATTTCCTTTTAGCATCAGAGTATTTCTGGAAAACCTGATAATTTCAAAGCTTTGTATTTAATTAGTATCATATTCCATTTTAGATGATTTACAATTTCAAGATCCTTTAGCCTGAAAATACTTAGTAATTTTTTTTAGATTCTCTTTTGAAAATATTCATTATCCTTTTTATATTCAAGCATGAAAATACTAATTACTATTTTTATATTCAAGCATGAAAATACTAATTACTATTTTTATATTCAAGCATGAAAATACTAATTACTATTTTTATATTCAAGCTTGAAAATACTAATTACTATTTTTATATTCAAGCATGAAAATACTAATTACTATTTTTATATTCAAGCATGAAAATACTAATTACTATTTTTATATTCAAGCATGAAAATACTAATTACTATTTTTATATTCAAGCTTGAAAATACTAATTACTATTTTTATATTCAAGCATGAAAATACTAATTACTATTTTTATATTCAAGCATGTAAATACTAATTACTATTTTTATATTCAAGCATGAAAATACTAATTACTATTTTTATATTCAAGCATGAAAATACTAATTACTATTTTTATATTCAAGCATGAAAATACTAATTACTATTTTTATATTCAAGCTTGAAAATACTAATTACTATTTTTATATTCAAGCATGAAAATACTAATTACTATTTTTATATTCAAGCATGAAAATACTAATTACTATTTTTATATTCAAGCATGAAAATACTAATTACTATTTTTATATTCAAGCTTGAAAATACTAATTACTATTTTTATATTCAAGCATGAAAATACTAATTACTATTTTTATATTCAAGCATGTAAATACTAATTACTATTTTTATATTCAAGCATGAAAATACTAATTACTATTTTTATATTCAAGCATGAAAATACTAATTACTATTTTTATATTCAAGCATGAAAATACTAATTACTATTTTTATATTCAAGCTTGAAAATACTAATTACTATTTTTATATTCAAGCATGAAAATACTAATTACTATTTTTATATTCAAGCATGTAAATACTAATTACTATTTTTATATTCAAGCATGAAAATACTAATTACTATTTTTATATTCAAGCATGTAAATACTAATTACCATTTTTATATTCAAGCATGTAAATACTAATTACTACTTTTAGATTCTAGCATGAAAATGAAACTTATAGCTGTCAAAAAAATTTAAAACAAAAAATCCAATTTAACTCAACTACGAATCCTTCTTGTTTCTATTTCGAACTCAGACTATATTTAAATAAGCAAACATTATATCATTAATATCACTCGAGTTGGACGCAAGCACCAGTTTCCCAGTTAATATCCCTGCAGGAAATACACTTATGCATTCATAATGGGCTGGAAATTAAGATCATTTCCCCAGTATATCTAATCCTAGCCACATCTTCCAGCCTATACGAGCATCAGAGGAGTTTCCACCATTTCATGTTATTCAGCCCATAAAAAAATCGGAAAGGCATTAAGCTTAGCAGAAGCTTAGCGAGGAATAATTCAAGGGTAATGAATTCGTGATACAATGGACGCTAAAGCTCACTTTTAAACTTTAAATATTCGCCCTGGTTATTACTGGAGGTTTTAATTATACTGGCGTAATACCTTTTGTATAATCTCTGATTTGGAATTGTAAATATGTACTTTGATGTTAGAATGGAAATAGATTTAGTAAATATTTCTTTGCCGGTTATCCCTCCCTATAAATAAAAAGCATTGTATTATTATATATATTTTTGTAACATATCTTTTATAAACATTTTTTCCTATTTTTATATATATAATTTTACATTATTTTTTGTCTATATATTTTTTTTTTTAACCCCGCTATTTTTAGCGGGGAAGTACGCTAGTATATAGAAAATACAAGCATTGAATTTTCTACAGCCTAAATCTTGTTCTTTAACTATTAAACATGGTAAATAAATGGAATGTTTCCTTTATTTAGTGAACAAAGATGGCAGTTTTAGGTATGTGAGCTTTAAATTTAGGAGACTTTAGTTTACAGCAAATTATCCCCGGACAATCTTCTCCATGTTTGGAGTAAGTAAAGTATTAAGAAATGGTAAAAATATTGAAGAAAACTGCAATGTAATTTATATAGACAGATTGAATACTTTGATTATGATTATGACTTTGATTATAACTTTGATTATAACTTTGATTATGACTTTGATTATGATTATGACTTTGATTATGACTTTGATTATGACTTTGATTATAACTTTGATTATGACTTTGATTATAACTTTGATTATAACTTTGATTATGACTTTGATTATGATTATGACTTTGATTATAACTTTGATTATAACTTTGATTATGACTTTGATTATGATTATGACTTTGATTATGATTATGACTTTGATTATAACTTTGATTATAACTTTGATTATAACTTTGATTATAACTTTGATTATAACTTTGATTATGACTTTGATTATAACTTTGATTATGACTTTGATTATGATTATGACTTTGATTATAGCTTTGATTACAACTTTGATTATGACTTTGATTATGATTATGACTTTGATTATGACTTTGATTATGACTTTGATTATAACTTTGATTATGACTTTGATTATGATTATGACTTTGATTATAACTTTGATTATAACTTTGATTATGACTTTGATTATGATTATGACTTTGATTATAACTTTGATTATAACTTTGATTATGACTTTGATTATAACTTTGATTATAACTTTGATTATAACTTTGATTATAACTTTGATTATAACTTTGATTATAACTTTGATTATAACTTTGATTATAACTTTGATTATAACTTTGATTATGACTTTGATTATGACTTTGATTATAACTTTGATTATAACTTTGATTATGACTTTGATTATGACTTTGATTATAACTTTGATTATGACTTTGATTATAACTTTGATTATGACTTTGATTATAACTTTGATTATAACTTTGATTATAACTTTGATTATAACTTTGATTATAACTTTGATTATAACTTTGATTATGACTTTGATTATGACTTTGATTATAACTTTGATTATGACTTTGATTATAACTTTGATTATAACTTTGATTATGACTTTGATTATGACTTTGATTATAACTTTGATTATAACTTTGATTATGACTTTGATTATGACTTTGATTATGACCTTGATTATGACTTTGATTATGACCTTGATTATGATTATGACTTTCAATATGACTTTGATTACTAATTTGATTATTACTTAGAGAAATTGAAACCGAATAAAATAACGAGCTACAATGTTAAATTACATAATTTTTTTCTCTTACGTGATCGCAATTTTTGAACAATCCCATAACTCGGTACTTACCCAACATTATTTAATTATATTGATTTAACTTCCACTCTTTGTATA
>CANNZV010002644.1:0-40953 GCA_947561585.1 Caprella mutica | reverse complement strand
ATTTCCACTCATTATATATAACATTTAATTGATAAGAAATCTAATACATAATATAGCACATAGATATTTAATAAAACTATTTATACTCTCAATAAAATTCCATTGAATGAAGGTAATTTATAATCTATAGGGTTGTGACAATATGCTTTTGAAATCATAGATCCTGAAAATATCATAGACGGTGAGAATTAAAGAGTATTGAATGGTTCTACACCAGCGGTATATAGTATTCGATACCATTTCATTTACTTTCGTCTGTGATATTCTTAGGATCTGTGATTTTAAAAGCATATTGTCACAACCCTAGTAATCACTAATAGTAATTGATGATCTATAGAATAGTGATGTCGCGATCAATTACATAAGAGTTCACTGTGAAATAATAGCGAGTCAGCCTGACTCATCGCCCATTTAATTTAGAAACATTAAACTAATTAAGATATATTACTATTAGATACTTCTACATCTAATAAGTCTTTTCTCTTGATTGACTCCACATGAGTCAATCTGACTATGAATTAGGAGTCAATATGACTCTTGTTTTTGAGTAAAATATCAGGATGAGTCAAATTGACTCGCATTTTTTGAGCCAGTTTTGGGAAAAACTGAAACCTCAAATATTGAGTCAATTTGACTCAAATTTTGAGTCAATTTGACTCATACTTTGTTTTCTGTGTTGGAAAAACAATTACGTTCTTTTTTATTAGATATTAGACATTTAAATTGAATCAAAATTCGTCGATGTAAATTCCCGTAATAATTGGAAGCTGAAAATATTCTGCTTAAATTAACTATTTTATTACGTACCTATTTTTTATCTTCCTACGGTAAAAATTAAATGTTCTAAAAAATACTTTGTCTCAAAAAAAAAGTCTAGATGATTTTTTTAGAAAAAATTATCTTTTATATTTATTCACTTTTCGCATTTAATAAAAATTCAAATTTAAAATATAATAAATGAATTTGATTTTTAAATTTTAGTCAATTAATTTAAAACTTCAATTCTAATTACCCATGAAATGAAACATATATCAGGAAACGTCATTATAGTGGGGCCATAGAAGATTAAAGAGGAAGAACCCTCCTAATCTTCATGGTACAATTTTATAACTGAGTTCAATAGGTTTCTGTGAAAATTATATTTTGATATCTACAATAGTTTTTTATCCTTTCTGTCAAAACGGCTACCACAAATAGCTAAATAGTTTTTGCTATTAAATTCAATAGATCGAAATATATGAACTCATAAATTTTACTTATATTATTTTTTTCAAAATTAAATGGTTGGGTCGATTAGGGGTAATAGAAGACCTCTCTTAATCTTCTATGGTCCCACCATAACTATCCTCTCTTAAACTTCTATGGCCCCACCATAACTTCCCCCTCTTTAATCTTCTATGGTCCCACCATAACTTTCCCCTCTTAACCTTCTATGGGCCCACCATAACTATCCTCTCTTAACCTTCTATAACCCCACCATAACTTTCCCACCTCAATCTTCTATAACCCCACCATTACTTCCCCTCTCAATCTTCTATAACCCCACCATAACTTCCCCCTCTCTATCTTCTATGGCCCCACTATAACTGTCTCGCAGGGTTAAATATCAACGAGAAGTCATGTTACACACTCTCTATGACGAATATGCTAATGTATAATGCTAATCGCAAAGCTGAATTAATAAATAATCAGAGAATTAAATTCCCGTAATGGATCAGCGTAAATACCTTCTAAATTCCCCATGAATATGCTAATAAATGGCATTTTTAATTTACTTAATTTATTCTATTAGTGAGAGTTACGAATTATCGGTCAGTACTACATTTTCGGTCATATAAGAAAGAACAATATAAAAATTAGTATTAGATAGCACTAATACTAATTTCTATATTGTTTTTTCTTATGTGTCCGAAGATGTAGTACTGACCGATAATTCAGAACTTACCCTAGTGAGATGGATGACAGAAATAATCCAGTCAGTTAGTTCAAAAGTTAGAAGTAATAAAGTTGTTGATTGAGGGTAAGTTCAGAGTTATCGGACGGTTCCACATTTCCGATAATTGAAAAAAATATAATTCGACATTTTAACCGGTTATTTTAATTCGTTAAATGTCAAAAAAAAATTTTATGGTCAAAAATGTGAAATTGTCCTATAACTCGTAACTTACCCTACTAATTGATAAAATAATAATTCAGTTGAAATTTTCATATCAAAATTGATGATAAAATAATAATAAATAAATTATTTTAATTTGATTAATCGGTATTTTAATTGAAATGATCATTAGTTATTACTCAATTAGTTTCTCACTATAATTTTCTTACTTCAAAATCAGTTCCAAATCAGGTGTTCTAGGTAGCATTATTCTGTCCTTTAAAATAAGTAATTCAACCTCATTCATACTTAATCAAGTCTGAATAAACTTCTTTAAGAGGTACATTGAAATAACCCCTTCCTGGTAGTTCATATGAGATAACCTATAACGCTATATAATAACACTGGCACACCGGGCATCTTAAGCCCCTCTGAATTGTCCCAGGAGTTCCATAAACTTCTTTCACATGCAATTTGCTTATACAGTCACTCTCAGGCGGTCCACGATACTCTAGTGACTGGCTGTGCTTACTTGACTCCTTGCTAAAGTGTTGCGGAATTTTGCACGAAAGAAGGAAGATGGCAAAAGTTGGTTTAGAGTTTTCATAGAGATGAGAAATTCATGAGATGTTTCAAGTGGAAGGAATTCAGGTAGTTCAATGTTTTTAAATCTAGATTACTTTAGCGTCATGTTCGTTTAATTGTAGTATTCAGTATGTGAATTAAGCAATCAATAAATGTATTTCAATGGAGGTATATTAGAACTGATCTATAACGAAATCCTATTTTGAATGTAGTATCCTAAGTAATGAATTAGCCTCGAAAGTGAACAAATTTTCTTAAGTCTGCCATAAAATGGGCCATTCATGGCAGACTAAAGAACATTTGATCACTATAGAGGCTACTTCCTTACTCAGGACACTAGATTCACTATACAGGATTCCATTATAGGGGAGCGCTACTGTGGTAATAAATATTACAAAATACTTTAATTATATACTTGTTCAAGCAACAGAGAAAAGTATGTTATTACCATTAATAAACGTGTACAATGTATAACTGTTGTATTGGTGAGGAAAATTATAATCTATTTTCGACAAAAAATCCAAAATCCTAAGTTACCATAAATTTAAAACAATTTCTGTCTTCCGTCGGACACTCCCGACTAAAAAGTCCACAAAAATTCCTGGAACTATGAAAATGGTAAAAACATAACGATTTTTTTTTCTCTCAATTTGTGAGCATCTGCCCCAATTTGTGAGCATCTGCCCCAATTTGTGAGCATCTGTCCCAATTTGTGAGCATCTTTCTCAATTTGTAAGCATCTGTCCCTATTTGTTAACATCTGTCCCTATTTATGAGCATCTGTCCCTATTTGTTAACATCTGTCCCTATTTATGAGCATCTGTCCTTATTTGTTAACATCTGTCCCTATTTATGAGCATCTGTCCCTATTTGTTTACATCTGTCCCAATTTGTGAGTATATGTCCCTATTTGTTAACATCTGTCCCTATTTATGAGCATCTGTCCCTATTTGTTTACATTTGTCCCAATTTGTGAGTATATGTCCCTATTTGTTAACATCTGTCCCTATTTGTTAACATCTGTCCCTATTTGTTAACATCTGTCCCAATTTGTTAACATCTGTCCCAATGGATGAATACCGTCAGTTCATCTCCATCCTCTCGATCTCACTCATAGCAAACAAGATCATCATCTGCCTAAGATCAAAGGAAACACCTAAAGAAGCTTAACCGTCATCAGTTCTGAGAGATCTTGATAGACTGATTTCAATTGGACAACAGAAACTGAGATTGAAAGATTTAGCAAACACGATTAGCATCCGATCGAAATTATCATCTTTTTATAAATATTTTACCTATGGTAGATAGACGTTGATTGAATTACTATTTATAGTTTGTTTTAGTTTAACTAAACGTAGTTACATAAAATTGTATGTCATAATTTATATCAATTCGTAGTAATATTTCAAGTACGGAAGAATGTGAATATTCAACTGTGAGAAGGTGTATCAAACATAAATATTCTGTTGTATATGCATAAAAGTTTCTGATATGAAACCATAAATAATTGTCCCTTCTATTAATAGGAATAAGTTGCTTCTTTAGCTTTATTTTATATATTGGTATAAAAAATGAAATATATAGAATTTATATTTTACATCAGTTACTCGAATGATACGTACCACTAAGTCTGTTCGCACAAGAGCACTAGATCATTCGCTATAAAATTATAAAAATATTGTTTCTTGCGGATAAGTTTTTTAGGATAATGTTTTTAAGGTTACTAACTCATTGATTGGCTATGGATATTAACCAATATGAAGAAGGTGTACCTCCCTAAGCCCCAGCCAGGTGATTAAATAATTCGGAAGTGTGTAGTGCAACAAACTAGCAGATACAATAAACTATATTACCTCCATCTATGTTTAGAGTTTGTAATGTTATTTAATTCAACTTATAACTATACGCAAGAACTAGGAGTCAACAATTAAGGGCGGAGCGAAAACAGTTTTGTGCTCCGTCCACTGTTGGCTCTTCTTCCTTGCCGATCAATCAGAAAAGATTTATCCTTAAAATCATTAAACCGTAAAAACATTATACTTGCAGCACAGTATCGATAGAAATTTATGCGGTAGAGATATAATCTCAAAAACCTCATGCGCTGTTTACTATCTATATTTAAAAAAAATATTAGACGGTAGAAGCATAACCTTTTTGGGCACACCAGGTCTTTCAGTTTGAGAACACTAGGTAATTCAGAATATCAAAAGAACTATATCCTAAAGATTAAAGAACATCAAGTCCTTCAGCTCAAGTGCAATAGGTCCTTCAATTCCAGAGCACTAGGTCCCTCAGGTTTTTAGCACTAGGTCCTTCAGTTTAAGAGCACTAAGTGTTTTAGTTTTATATCACTAGGTCGTTAGTTTCGTAGCACTAGGTCGTTCAATAGCACTAGGTCTTTCCGCTCAAGAGCACTAGGTCAGAAGTCCTAAACTCGCCATATTGTGCCCTAATGGCCATGAATTGTCACTGCTTTGCCACTTATTCGGATGACAATGGCGAAAGTTTTTATTGCGTCTGTGTCCAGAGACATTAGTTCTACAACAGAAACATCTGTTCTGAATCGATTTGAACTCTTTGTTTATCTTTCACTGTTAGTTATATAATAGAGTAAATAGACAATCAGAATCCTGAAACATTTAGTTTCCAGTAGGAGAAATCAAGATATAATATTTCTGTTTGTGTCCCAATAAAAAGTATTACGAAACGAACTCAATATTTACGGTATTTAAAAACTTTCTTCATTATTGGAGGTTAAATTTGTTGGTGTCCTTATAACTTTATCGCTGGTTGTTATATAAGGAAAACTTTATCGGTGCCTGTTATATAAGGATGTGCGCGACGTGACGCTGCATCTCAAGAAGAAGTTTTCTAATTATAATTCTGTCAAAGTTACTGAATAATATTTCCACGGAGGAGTGAATTTCTAATCGACTGACTGGTTCCAATTATGAGTCTCTATCGAGTCACCAGACAGCAGGAATAATAATTCTCTAAAATGGGGTATGATAGGGTAAGTTCCGAGTTATCGGACGGATCCAAAACTTTGATCACATAAGAAAAAAGTATTTATCTTATAGTTTTAATGTGTATTCCTGTAGGTATCATCCCCAGTTACAATTAAAATTGAAATATTGAATTATATACTTTTATTCTACGATCGAAAACATAGAGCTGTCCTATAACTTGGAATTTAGTATTCAGATATTATGAGAATGACAAATGAACAGATATTGGTTTCATTATTATCCAATTGAAGCTGTGAGTTACTGTAATTACAAATACTTTTATATTTATATATTTTTTTCTTTTACTTAAACGAAAAAAATTATAACCAATTTTTTTATTAAATATCGCGCTATTTTTGTTCAAAAAGATCAGTAGTTCTACAATATCTTATGGTAAATATTGTACTCATACCTCATGGTGAATATTGTTCTCATACCTCATGGTAAATATTGTACTCATACCTCATGGTAAATATTGTACTCATACCTCATGGTAAATATTGTACTCATACCTCATGGTAAATATTGTTCTCATACCTCATGGTAAATATTGTTCTCATACCTCATGGTAAATATTGTTCTCATACCTCATGGTAAATATTGTTCTCATACCTCATGGTAAATATTGTTCTCATACCTCATGGTAAATATTGTTCTCATACCTCATGGTAAATATTGTTCTCATACCTCATGGTAAATATTGTTCTCATACCTCATGGTAAATATTGTTCTCATACCTCATGGTAAATATTGTTCTCATACCTCATGGTAAATATTGTTCTCATACCTCATCCAAATGGGTTTACGATTCATTCCTCCATATCTGCTCCAGTTACCGGCGTATATTTTAATAGAGGAGTCTCGCACAAATTAAATTGTCCGGAACTTTTATTCGCACTTAAGATTGTCGTGCCCATTATAATGGAGATATGGCATAGGGAATAGAAATAACTTGTGTGCGTCTGTCTGTCCGTCACACTAACTTAGCGTGGACACTAAATTACTCTGATACCAATTCAGTTAACGGTTTTAATAAATAAATTAAACTGTTTTTTATTCCGTTTATAATAACATTAAAAACGAATTCATGGATAATAATTATTACATTCAATAATTTAAATTTTACCATTGATAATTATGATTATGATAATAATGACCATTCTTAACAGCACGTGTACACTAGTTTTAATAGCACAGTTTATCACGATTTGTACCTAAATGTTCCTTTTTATTGAAGTTGAAGATAAAAAGCACGTGGAAATTGGCAGACTATTTTTAGTGCTACAGAAAATTGTTTTGATCCGAAGTGCTTATTTACGTCAGAGAAATGATTGTATGAGAATTATTTTTTCTTTTAAAAGAATTATTTGTTATTTTCTGAAAAATTATTTGTTATTTTCTATGAATTATTTTTTTTTTCTATGAATTATTTGTTATTTTAAAAGAATTATTTGTTATTTTCTAAGAATTATTTGCTAATTTATAAGCTCTTTTTATTTAGTAACTATATTTTCATCATGTAATTGGTATCAATGTTTCCTGCAGGTATTATAGATACAAATTGAAATAAAAGTTAAATAATGATTATTTTATATATTTTTCTTACGTGTACGAAAATATAGAACCATCCGCTAATTCGAACCTTAGTCTATGAATATCTACTAAAAAGTATCGTCAAAATTCAAATTATGTTAAAATTTAATTAATGGATAAGCGATAATTAATTTACAATAAAATATTATTTCATTTATTCGACCATTAATTTTTGTATTAATTTTATTCATTGGATGAATTATACTTATCAAAATTGATGCAAAAATATAAAATTAAAATTGTTCCATAACAATAAAATTATTTGAAGTCGATTTGAACCTTGAACTTCTGGTCAGTCTGAAATAACATCATAGTCAATGACTGTATCACATCAGTCACTGACCGGTCAAATAGTCAGTGACTGTATCACATCAGTCACTGACCGGTCAAACAGTCAATGACTGTATCACATCAGTCAGTGACCGGTCAAACAGTCAGTGACTGTATCACATCAGTCAGTGACCGGTCAAACAGTCAATGACTGTATCACATCAGTCAGTGACCGGTGAAACAGTCAAAGACTGTATCACATCAGTCAGTGACCGGTCAAACAGTCAGTGACTGTATCACATCAGTCAGTGACCGGTGAAACAGTCAAAGACTGTATCACATCAGTCAGTGACCGGTCAAACAGTCAGTGACTGTATCACATCAGTCAGTGACCGGTCAAACAGTCAATGACTGTATCACATCAGTCAGTGACCGGTCAAACAGTCAATGACTGTATCACATCAGTCAGTGACCGGTTAAACAGTCAGTGACTGTATCACATCAGTCAGTGACCGGTTAAACAGTCAGTGACTGTATCACAACAGTCAGTGACCGGTCAAACAGTCAATGACTGTATCACAACAGTCAGTGACCGGTCAAACAGTCAATGACTGTATCACATCAGTCAGTGACCGGTTAAACAGTCAGTGACTGTATCACATCAGTCAGTGACCGGTCAAACAGTCAATGACTGTATCACATCAGTCAGTGACCAGTTAAACAGTCAGTGACTGTATCACATCAGTCAGTGACCGGTCAAACAGTCAATGACTGTATCACATCAGTCAGTGACCGGTCAAACAGTCAATGACTGTATCACATCAGTCAGTGACCGGTCAAACAGTCAGTGACTGTATCACATCAGTCAGTGACCGGTTAAACAGTCAATGACTGTATCACATCAGTCAGTGACCGGTTAAACAGTCAGTGACTGTATCACATCAGTCAGTGACCGGTCAAACAGTCAATGACTGTATCACATCAGTCAGTGACCGGTTAAACAGTCAGTGACTGTATCACATCAGTCAGTGACCGGTCAAACAGTCAATGACTGTATCACATCAGTCAGTGACCGGTTAAACAGTCAGTGACTGTATCACATCAGTCAGTGACCGGTCAAACAGTCAATGACTGTATCACATCAGTCAGTGACCGGTCAAACAGTCAATGACTGTATCACATCAGTCAGTGACCGGTTAAACAGTCAGTGACTGTATCACATCAGTCAGTGACCGGTCAAACAGTCAATGACTGTATCACATCAGTCAGTGACCGGTTAAACAGTCAGTGACTGTATCACATCAGTCAGTGACCGGTCAAACAGTCAATGACTGTATCACATCAGTCAGTGACCGGTCAAACAGTCAATGACTGTATCACATCAGTCAGTGACCGGTTAAACAGTCAGTGACTGTATCACATCAGTCAGTGGCCGGTCAAACAGTCAGTGACTGTATCACATCAGTCAGTGACCGGTCAAACAGTCTGTATTTGTTTATGTCTCGAATACAAATAACTGCAATAACTTTGGTATTTACTCTGCACAAACTGAAACGTTATGCCAATCCATTCACATGTTCTATGTACCTATATGAATATTAAATAAATATGATAAAATAAAACTCTACAGATACGGAGGCTTATTAGTTATCATGTATAAACTGTTGATATATAGGTTTATTAATGAAGAAAAACAGGAGGTAAATTGTTAGATCAAACATGTTCTATCAAGTACTAACATTTTCAACATTTAAAATTATATACCAATAAGGAAAAGAATCACTAATACAATAATTATACATTCATCAAGATCATTAATTTTATACTGTTCCTTTTTATGATGCTTTAAAGTATTAATTTTATTGAGAATTATTACTAAAGTAGAACTCTACTATAATCAAATCCAGAAAAGTGAATGTAGTGTCCTGAGTAATGAAGTAGCCTCTATAGTGAACAAATTTTTTTTAGTGTTATAATAAGGACAATGTAGTAATAGTATTGGAACAATGATATAATAATATTAGGTATATATTGTAACAATATTGGCCATATTGTAACAATATTGGCAATATTGTCAAAATATTAGCAATGTTGTAACAAAATTAGATTTATATTGTAACAATATTGGAGCAATGTTGTAACAATATTGGAGCAATGTTGTAACAATATTGGAGCAATGTTGTAACAATATTGGATCAATGTTGCAACAATATTGACAATGGTGTAAAAATATTAGGGCAGTGTTGTAACAGTATTGGGACAATGTTGTAACAATATTGGAGCAATGTTGTAACAATATTGGGACAATGTTGTAACAATATTGGGACAATGTTGTAAGAATATTGGGACAATGTTGTAACAATATTGGAACAATGTTGTAACAATATTCGGCTAGGTTGTAACAATATCGGAACAATGTTGTAACAATATTGGGACAATGTTCCCCAACAAACATTGTTACCTGTGATATTCGTACTCTAAAATGTCGATATTTCACTTCACTTTTGCTGAACCTTTCATGACATTTTCAAATCTGCAAACGGATATAGAAAATCAAATCAAAATTCCTCGACAGTTCTCGACATTTATAGAAATCTGGAATGTTTAAAACCACATTCCTAAAATGAAATATAATGCTATTGTCGAGCACGTATTTTAAATAGGAATGAGTAAAATCTACGAATAGTAAGTTTAATTAATTCAATTTATTTAATAATTTAATTCAATTATTGCCCTTTTTTGTAAATTTTATATGTTTTTTTTATAAATTGTGAGATTGTAAAAAAATATTAGTATATAAGGCTTCAATTATTTTTTGGTCAATAGGTAAATGATATTTAGTTAATATTTAATCATGAAAATATGATTATTTTTTTATTATGGAAATATATTTAATATTTTATTTCCTAAAGAAATTTTTCATCAATTAATACATTGATCGTAATAAAGTTTACATTTGTATTTAATTCCTAAAGTAGAAAAAAAATGTTTATATAATTTATATTTACAAATATTGAAATTATGATTTAATTTTGTTTCAAAATATCAGTACAATTAGTTACCATATGCGTCCCGATCATTTTAAATAATATATAATGTACATAATATACATTATAAATAATATATATCATTATATAATATAGTTTTCAAATGAGTGGAAATATTCCGCTAGAACCAATTAAAATAAGTCTACGGATATCACTAATAATATTTGATTTACTTTTTCAATTCGAATAGCTAACAAATACTAAAGTAAATAATTTCGATGCTAGAGAATAAGAAAAAACATATACTAAGCTATTATTTAACTTATAATTTAATCAATATCCGTTATACTTCAATTATAAAATCCTTATAATAACTATTATCAAAACTTTTTCCCTATATGAACGTATATCAGACCAATAACTGGGAACTTACCTTCAAATTATAAAATAGTATTTAGACTGCCTGCTATACCGTATACATTTCCAATAAAAAAATACACACTATAGTAAAATTAAATGAGCTTGCTATAAATAGAAATATATTTATAAAATAGTCCGTGTCTTTAAAACAATGGTTTATATTATTTATTCACTATTATGCTTGTAAATTCTAGTGAAATAAAAATTCACTATGCATAATAATTAATTAATAATATAAAAACCTTGTATATATCAAAATAATTTCTATTATATACATAAATATATTTCTATTCATAGCAAGCTTATTACCTTCGCAAATTGCAGAAGGTGATGTTTCAAGCAGTATTTATTTATTTGTCATCTATTAATTTTAAAATCAACTGTACTTTTTTGTGGGACATATAACGGTACATGGTTTAATCAACTATTAGAGATACACCATTTCTTGTTTGTATTGTAACAAGACGAAAGGCGATATGCTGCGAACATTGAATATGGAGGATGAACTTCTTGAACAACAGAATGAAAACAAAGGCCTTCCAAACAAGAAGAAGAAGAAGAAGTAGAAGGAGACGAAGGAAAGGAGGAGGATATTGAGGAGAAAGGATCAAAGGAATACAGGATGAAGTAATTGGAACCTGGAAATCTTTTGAGGTTATACAAAGCGTGTGTTTCGGAGGGTGTCCTGATACTTTAGGTATAGTAAATACAGCATGTACAACTGTATCTTTAATTTTGTGATCTGGCGACAATAGAGAAAACAAATATTACAAAAATGGTAGCTATGTATAGATACTATAGGTATACAATGAAAACTAGATATAAATCAACCGCTAAAATTGACACTAACTGCAGACTAGGCAATCAATGCAAATAAACTATATAAATGCGAACAAACTATATAAATGCGAACAAACTATATAAATGCGAACAAACTATATAAATGCGAACAAACTATATAAATGCGAACAAACTATATAAATGCGAACAAACTATATAAATGCGAACAAACTATATAAATGCGAACAAACTATATAAATGCGAACAAACTATATAAATGCGAACAAACTATATAAATGCGAACAAACTGTATAAATGCGAACAAACTATATAAATGCGAACAAACTATATAAATGCGAACAAACTATATAAATGAGAATATTAAATAAACTATGAAAATGAGAATATTAAATAAGCTAACCAAATTCGCACTCACAAAGTACCTAAAATAATTATAAATGTAAGAAACTATAATTATAGACTGCTATGCACATAGAAATATCGAACTAGGTATCAAATTTAACTAAACAAATACACACCCTTCAGAATACAATAAGATTAACCTGTACTAAATTAATAAACTCACTTGGTTTTGGAAGAGGGTGCGTATTACCGTCAACTTCTAACCAATAAACACTGGTGACTGCTTAAATAGCTAGGATCTCTAGAATCTAGATTAATGCGGTAGTGAATGACAAAATTAATGGTCTGAAGAAAATTAGGTAGGTATTAAAAATAAGTTTGAGTTCCAACAAGATTGTGAAGGTTATGAAATTTGATATAATGGAAGAATAAACCTATTCAAACAAAATCAAAATAAGTACTAATTCCATGCGTTCTACACTAATCTATTTCCGCAATGAAAGATAATTGTTATGATTGAACTGTAGCTATTGCCGTGATAATAATGAAATTTTAATAGTGAAAGTTAGTTTTGTCAGTGCTACTAGCTTCAGAGAATTCCTACAACTTATATTACCTAGAGAGGAACCAACTTTCAGTTTCTAGTGTTTTAACGCGACACTCCCACCCGGCGACGAACGTCGCAACATATCTTAAATTCTAAATAAATATTCTAAATAACAACAAAGTAATACGGAGAAAAAACAATAAATAACTAGCTACTAAACACCCAAAACATCAATGCAGGTATCTAGGGCGCAGACAAATCCTCGCCCATCCTGTCAGACTCAATCCATCGCTACATCTCTTGCGATAAGCAGAATCAACTCGGAAATCGGACGCTGGAGAAGGCGACGTGAATTTCCCTTTCCTAGAGTCTCAATGAAAACTGATCTTACCAGGCCATCGGCGCTTTGCTTTACCGACTTCACTATAGCAAGTGGCCAAGAATTTCTTTTTTCAGACTTGTTCCTTACGAGGACCACGTCACCTTCCCTCAAGTTCCGACCCTTGTGGTTCCACTTGGATCTCTCCTGTAGTCCCGCGAGGTAGTAGAGCCGCCAACGATCCCAGAAGCAATTTGCCAGGAACTGGACCCTGCGCCACCTCTTTGCACCGTAAGCAGCGACATCAGCCTCGGACAAGGATTCCACTGGAGGAGGACTGGGAGAGTCCTTGAGAGTCAGCAACATGGATGGCGAGATGGGAATTGGATCGCCAGAGTTAGATGAAATCTCCCACATTGGTGAATTGTTGACCACCGCCATGGCCTCCAGAAGAAGTGTAGAAAGCTCATCCCTGCTTAGCGTTCTTCCTTTTAGTTGAGCCATACTTCCCTCGAGAATCCGACGTATCGCTCCTATCTTCCGTTCCCATGGTCCACCGAAGTGACTGGCATGTGGGGGATTAAAGTGCCATGTACACTCTTTTGCGTCCAGTTGGCTTTTAACGGTGTTCAGACATACATCATCTTGATTGTTCATGCCAATGAAGTTAGTTCCTTGATCCGAGTATAGATTCTTGCAAGTTCCTCTGATGGCAATAAACCTCCTCAGTGCGTTGGCTAAACTTGACGTGTCAAGTCCTTGGAGTGGTTCCACGTGTACAGCCCGTGAAGCCATGCATGTCAATATGAGCCCCCACATTTTCTTGGTGCCCTTTGTTTGACGAGTACTCTTGTTTTCAGAAATCAGAAATGGCCCGAATACGTCGAGCCCTGTGTTGTGGAAGGGTGCAGATTCCTCCACACGAGATCGGGGTAAAGGTGCCATTAGTTGTTCGGCAGGTTTGGCACGTAACTTTTTGCAGGTAACACAGTCGCTGATGATCCTTTTAATGAGTTTATTACCCCCCTGGATAAAGTAGCCGGCGGATCTAACAGCGCCAAGGGTTAGATGGCGACCCTGATGTTGCGTAGCAACGTGGTAGTGCCTTACAATCAGAGTGGACAGATGATGATTGGATGGGAGAAGTATTGGATGCTTTACTTCGAACTGCAAGAAAGAGTCCCTCAGTCTACCACCAACTCTCAGTAAGCCATTCTTGTCGACGAATGGGTCTAAGGAGGCCAACTTGTGATCCTTCTTAAGCTGATTTTGTACAAGAGATTGCAGAAATTGATCGTAGCATGATCTCTGCACCAAATGTACCAATTTGAAGGTTGCAAGACTTTTAGAAGCTTCCATTGAAATTTGAAAATCTAGTCTTGTGCAAAGGACTTTGCAGAACCTCATAACGGCCACAAGTACAGAGACTGCTTTGGAGAGACTACTCACTCTCCCGAGGAAATCCAATAGGGAACAGCTACGGACTTTCTCTGTTATCGTGGCGACTCTACCCTCTAGGATCTCGGGAAGATCGTCTGGCAGGTCTGGGCAAGGATGAGTGCTGTCGACCGATTTGCAACCCTCCCAAAGAAAGCTTGGTCCCCTCAACCACTCCGAGTTCACAAGGGACCGAACAGTCTGAGGGCGGCAAGCAATGTCTGCGGGATTAAGAGATGAGGTTACATAATGCCACTGATAAACATTGGTTAGTTTTAAAATTGACTGGACTCTGTGAGATACATACTTAGCAAATCTTTTTTCATCATTATTTAAATATGCCAAAACTACCTTGCTATCACAATACATATTACAGTTATCAAGTTTGAGTCCTAGTTCATTTTTCGTCTCATTGTGAAGGTTAGATCCTAGAAGAGCTGCGCAAAGCTCACTTCGAGGCATAGAAATACATGATTTAGGAATCAATCTAGAAGTACTAGTCACATAAGAGACATGAACGTTACCACAATTGTCAAATACTCTAAGGTAAACAACGGCCCCAATGGCTGCCTCGGAGGCGTCTGTAAATGTGTGGAGCTCGCATTGTGACAGGCTTCCAAAACCATTGGGGATATAGCTCCTGGCTAGAGCTATATCGCTGATCGAAGATAGAGACTGAAGCCATGACTGCCAATCATCTGCAAACTCTCGTGGAAGTGGCTCATCCCAATCATAGCTTTCAGAGGTAGCATTCCTCCTCAGGGTCTTGCGTTGAATAATCTTACCCTGCAAAGTCACTGGTCCCACTATGCCCAGAGGATCGTAAATGCTGTTGGTGACTGCCAGCATGCCTCGCCTTGTGAAGGGTTTGTCTGGAAGTTCTACCTTTATAAAAAACTTGTCGTCAGCTACCTGCCACGCGAGTCCTAACGCTCTGTGAACGGTTGAATCTCCAATGTCGATTTCCTGTTTAGCTGATGCTAGCTCAGACTCTGGAAATTTATTCATTACGCTTTTCGAATTCGAAATGATTTTACAGAAGCGTATTTTGTACCTTTGGAGTATCTCTCTTATATCATTAAGAACACAGACGGCCTCCTCTTCTACCCTACAAGCAGATAGAAGGTCATCCACATATATGTTCCTAGAGATGTTTTGGACAGCTAGTGGTTTGCTTTGAGCTTCCTGATGAAGCGTTGTGAATTTCAAACCTGCATGAGCCAAAGCTGGGCTGCACTTGTTTCCAAAGAGGTGGACACAGCCCCTGTACTGGATCAGCTTCTGTCCAGCATCGTTATTTTTGAACCAGAAGTATCGCAGGAAGTCTCTGTCCTCTTTAGGCAGGTGGAAATTGTAGAACATGGCTTCGATATCTCCACCAAACGCTATCTCTCCGATTCTGAATCGCATCAAGACTCCTCTGAGCCTGTTGTTTTGATCCGGTCCTTGGAGGAGACACGAGTTGAGACTGACTCCGGCATACGTAGCAGAACTATCGAACACGAGTCTAGTCTTGTCCTTTTTTGGTTGGGTAACTGCAAATATAGGGATAAACCACGACCTTCCCTTTGGCGATACAAGCTCCTCTTCTGGAACAGGTTCCACGTGACCAGATGCAATATTCTTGGCCATGGCATCAATACATTGTTGAAGTTTTAGTGGTTGGGATCTTAACTTAGAAAGAGTGTTATAGGTTCTACTGTAGACAGCAACCTTATTATCGGGCATAGCAAAATCGTATCTCTTAAATGGTAGACTAATTGTAATGAATCCTGCCTCATTTATATGAATTGTATTTACTACTATTGACTGAAATTTCAAATCCTCTTTTGAGGGTCCTAATGTATCATCATCGTTAAATTCATCAAAGAGACTAACAAGTTTGCTATTGTTGACTGGAAATAAAGTTCTAGTTGAATAGTGCTCATGTACAGTTCTAAGAGAGGTTTTTACTTTAGATTTATATTCAACGTTAGTACATGGCGAACCAATCAAAGCATAACCTAGTGGAGTTTCACAAGCAAAGGGAGAGTGATCTCCATGACACACGCTTTTCATGAGATCTCCCGAGTCTCTTCCTAGTAATACAAGTGCCTCAGCACTTTCATCAATGTCTACAAAGTTAGAAGCTAAATGGGATAGATGAGGCATTGATTTTACTATACTAGGAGTTCCTACTTCATAAAGTGATCCCGGTATAAAGCTACTCGACAACATGTTAGGTAATGAATGGTACTTATCTTTGTTTATTCCTCGGACCCAGAGACCGCTCACTAGCAGACCACTATGCTCGGATCTGAGGGAGTTCATAGTGCTAAGCATATACTTCTCTTCTTTGCCGCTGAGTTCCAACCTCTCAACTACCTTCTCCGATATGTACGAAGAGTCAGACATATCATCCAGTATGACATATACCCTCATAGTTTTGTTTGGACGAGATTGATGGTGGATCTCGCACAGGATCGTCTTGGAGCAACTCATAGCACGTTTGGGTGATCCGCAAACTACGCTACAAAGAGCCTTGTTCTCCTTTTGTTCAGATTTGATGATAGTGGAGAAGTCACCCTTCTGTTGGTTGAAAATCCTTTCAGGGTGCATTATTGTAAGGTGGTCTCTCCTGCATTTGGAGCACTTAACGGCACTGGTACAAGCTCTAGCGAAGTGGTCGCCTAGACATTTGTAGCATAATTTCTTTTCACATGCAAACCTCTGTTTATCTTTATGGTTTAATTTCTTGAAGGAATTGCAGTCTATGAGAGAGTGTCCTTGTTTGTCATGAAAGAGACACCTCGCTAGATTTGTCCTATCATCCTGGTTGGAGATGGTTGCGAAGGTCCTCTTCTCCAATCTAGTGTCAGGAATTAGTTCGAAGTTAGGGTCACATAGCTCATCTCTACTACGTTCGATGAATTCGATGAGCGCTGAGAATGGAGGTAAAATACCCATATTCGTAGTGCTATACTGGAAGCCAAGAGATCTCCACTTCTTTTGGAGCCAATCCGGTAGCTTGCCCCACACTTGTTTCTGGCCTAACGACATATTGTAGAGTTGCAACTCCGGGTTGGTAGTCATGTTGGCTTCGATCAACCTACACAAGTGAGCCAGTTCTTGCAGCTTATCGCCAACGCTTGGAAGTTTGATCATAGGAAAGTCATGCAGCTTCTTTTGCATTGACTGCGAGACTCTTACAGGAGAACCGTATTGCTTTTTGAGTGCTTCCCATATTCTCGCCAACGTCTCATTAGGAAAGGCTGCTCCTGCAGCTAAGTAATCTTCCACAAGTTTCTTCGGTCTTCCAGATGTGTTTGCGATTAGAATAGAGATCTGATCTAACGAGTCCAGTTGAATGTCCCTCATTCTATTCTGAAGAAGCATAACCCACGATTGGTATCTTTGGCAATCTCCGTCGAATGGAAAATTGGACTCTTTGAAGAGCTCCTGTTTCACCAAATGCAAGGTGGCTTCGTGCATTGGCTGAACTATAGGATCTACTCTTTGCGGATTAAATTTGGGAGAGCGGTCATGATCGTAATTGTTGGCAGTCCTAGCGAAAGAGGTGCGCATGTTGCTGTCTAATTCTGTTTGAGCAGATGCGGTCCTCGGTTTTTGAAGAATGATGACTTCTTTAGGTTCTGATGGTGCACAGGTCTTTGGTTTTACGCTCTCTTGATGGATAGATTGATTAGTGGAGTTTGGAGGGTTGGTGTTCACAATTATACCTGAAATCATGTTATCACAGTCCAATTTTGACTGAGACACCGCAGCCTCAAGAAATTCCTGCTGGGGGGAGCAAGAGCTCTCTTGAATTACCGTAGAGTCATTTAGTTTAGAGATCAGGTCGAGTGTCTGATTAGTCCACTCACCAGCTACCATGCTCTTGGCGTCTATGTTGGACATTACATCGAGGTTCAAGTTATGGAGAAGGCCATTGGCAAGATCAATGAACTGACGTACTTCAGTTCTCATCTCTGCTCTTTCACCCCTTGATGCTTGAGCCTCTTGGTACGATGCGATTTCAACATACTTTGAAGTTAGGTTCGTAGAAGCATCTTGGTATGCCTTCCAACCAATTTTAATCTGAGTCACCATAGTATTAATGACATCAGGATGTTCAGCCTCAGATGGGTCAGCATTTAGAGACTCTTTGAGAGTAGTTAGAGCGCAATCAGACCTTGCTTGCAGTGTTAAAAGAACTGGAGGTCTTTCTCGCCTGTTCGTCGGCGGTGAGTGAATCACCGTCGTGCCCCGATTCATCTAGGGTGAAGTCTGACGGGCACCTCTCTTGCTCTCAAATCACTGTCCTGATACTTTAGGTATAGTAAATACAGCATGTACAACTGTATCTTTAATTTTGTGATCTGGCGACAATAGAGAAAACAAATATTACAAAAATGGTAGCTATGTATAGATACTATAGGTATACAATGAAAACTAGATATAAATCAACCGCTAAAATTGACACTAACTGCAGACTAGGCAATCAATGCAAATAAACTATATAAATGCGAACAAACTATATAAATGCGAACAAACTATATAAATGCGAACAAACTATATAAATGCGAACAAACTATATAAATGCGAACAAACTATATAAATGCGAACAAACTATATAAATGCGAACAAACTATATAAATGCGAACAAACTATATAAATGCGAACAAACTATATAAATGCGAACAAACTATATAAATGCGAACAAACTGTATAAATGCGAACAAACTATATAAATGCGAACAAACTATATAAATGCGAACAAACTATATAAATGAGAATATTAAATAAACTATGAAAATGAGAATATTAAATAAGCTAACCAAATTCGCACTCACAAAGTACCTAAAATAATTATAAATGTAAGAAACTATAATTATAGACTGCTATGCACATAGAAATATCGAACTAGGTATCAAATTTAACTAAACAAATACACACCCTTCAGAATACAATAAGATTAACCTGTACTAAATTAATAAACTCACTTGGTTTTGGAAGAGGGTGCGTATTACCGTCAACTTCTAACCAATAAACACTGGTGACTGCTTAAATAGCTAGGATCTCTAGAATCTAGATTAATGCGGTAGTGAATGACAAAATTAATGGTCTGAAGAAAATTAGGTAGGTATTAAAAATAAGTTTGAGTTCCAACAAGATTGTGAAGGTTATGAAATTTGATATAATGGAAGAATAAACCTATTCAAACAAAATCAAAATAAGTACTAATTCCATGCGTTCTACACTAATCTATTTCCGCAATGAAAGATAATTGTTATGATTGAACTGTAGCTATTGCCGTGATAATAATGAAATTTTAATAGTGAAAGTTAGTTTTGTCAGTGCTACTAGCTTCAGAGAATTCCTACAACTTATATTACCTAGAGAGGAACCAACTTTCAGTTTCTAGTGTTTTAACGCGACAGAGGGAGATATTTGATATCGTCCAAAGATGGAACTAAAATAGTCTGCGGTGGGATGTACAGTCTAATAAAGATGTATTTGTTATGATTTTAGCAATTTATACAGTGGGTCCACCAAAAATGTATCCATTGCCATTGAATCTGTATGTTCATAATTCTACGATAATATGCATAATACATTGGTACCATAGATACGTAAATTAACAATTGAATTATACAATATACAAAGCACTTATATTCAATGGCAGTGGATACACCCTTGGTGGACACACTGTCTTTCTACCAGTGTATTTCACCGTTAAAAATAACTAAAGTCGATCATATTGATACAACTCAACAATCCACACATTGTCCGTGTTTTCAGATTAGGTTACTTATTGAAAATGACTATTATACAGGGTGGGGCGTAAGTTTGGAAGCAATTTTTCAAACATTAATATAATTCTTAAAAATAAGTTCCTAAGTAGGTGATAGGGTTTGAACTATAGTAGTACATTATGACATTATAACTACATTATGACGTGGCAGTGTTATTTTTTACAAAAATTTAGTCAATTCAAAAATGTCAGACAAAAGAGAAGCCATTATTGCTCTACACCGTGCCGGGAAGTCAGATTCCGTCATTTCAAAGACTCTCTCAATAGCGAGATCGACTGTTTGGAAGTGTGTGAAGCATTTTTATCAGGAGGAACCTGAAAAGGTCAATACGATTGTTAGCCAAAACAGCTAATGTGAGTCCCAGAACAATGAGAAGAGTTGTCAAAGAAGACCTAAAGATGTCCTCTTTCACCCTCCAAAAGAGACAGACTCTGTCAGAAGCTGTAAAGAAAAAGAGATTGGAGAGAAGCAAAGCACTTCTGAGAGAATTGAAGTCTGGCACGGCTGGTGAAATTGTTTGGTCTGACGAAAAAAATATTTCACAGTGGAAATGGCTCACAACCGGAGGAATGACAGAATAATTGGTGAAAGTGCGAAAGACATCCCATACAACCAAAAAACTGTCCACAGAACCATGAAACCTGCTTCAGTAATGGTCTGGGCCGCCGTTTCAGAAACTTGGAGATCTCCTTTAATTTTTGTGGAACAAGGCGCCAAAATCAATGCTAAATGTTATATTGAGAATATTTTGACGCCAATGTTGGAGTCAGCTAAGGATCACTTCGGTAATGACACTCTATGGACATTTCAGCAAGACGGCGCGACTTCACATACTGCAAATGTCACTCAAAACTGGTGCCATGACCATCTTCCACAGTTTTGGTCCAAAGAAATGTGGCCTCCCTGCTCCCCAGATGTTAATCCTATGGACTTTTCGGTATGGTCCATTCTTGAATCAAAGGCCTGTGGTAAATTCCATCGCAGTGTGGATGATTTAAAGCGTTCGCTCCAGAGATCTTGGAAGGAAATTTCACAAGAACAGTTGCGTGCCGCAGTAGGAGGAGTTCGGAGGAGATTTGAGGCTGTTATTAAAAACAAGGGGGGACATTTTGAATAAATTTATGATTTTTGATTTCTTAAAACCCTTATGTAATAATACATAACTGTAAATTATTAATTATATTCTTCGTTGGATTATAATATGCACTTTCATTTGCTTCCAAACTTACGCCCCACCCTGTATTACTAGTGTACTTTCCCGTTAAAAATAACGGGTCATCATCGATACCAATTTATTTCTCATTATTATGGTACTTTTAATGAATTCAATTAAAATTAAATTTTCTGCATAGTCTAATTTATTTTATAGATAGTGTAATACATTTAAAAATTGAATAGAAACTGGATATTTAAACATCAAGTCAATATATTCCCTTGCGTATCATAGTTACATTCTTCAGGTTTAAAACCCGTCGTGTAAAACCGGATACCAAATAAATAAATAAATAAACACACAAAGAGCCTCCGCACACGAGCGTTTCTTCGCTGCAACGTGAAATGAACGCAGACGCATGGCCAGGGCACACGAGCGTCGTTTTATAGCAACAGAAAATTAACTCAGATGTATAGGGAGTGACATGCAACATTTACCAGTCACACTATACCTAACTAGTCACACTGTAGGCTATCTAACTAGTCACACTATACCTAACTAGTCACACTGTAGGCTATCTAACTAGTCACACTATACCTAACTAGTCACACTGTAGGCTATCTAAGTAGTCACACTATACCTAACTAGTCACACTGTAGGCTATGTAACTAGTCACACTATACCTAGCTAGTTACACTGTAGGCTTTCTAACTAGTCACACTATACCTAACTAGTCACACTGTAGGCTATCCAATCAGTCACACTGTACATGAACGGATGGAAATTTTGAAGTAATTGTTATTGGTACGTATATCGGTTACCAATTCGTATCGGTACATATTCATTCAAAAGTTTATATTAACTTCAAAAGGGCTTGATCAATAAAGAAATACCTGAATTAACTCTGTTTTCTCGTTTTATTATTTCTTTGTAATAACTCAAAGACTGTTAAAATGTAGGGACATAAGTTTCTTTCTCTTATGTTCAATAAAAATGTTTCAATCTCTACTATTTAATTACAATTACCATTGAAAGATGCGGCAACAAACCGTCTGTGTGCGCACCTACACGTAGATTATATAGAATTGACTGGTTATGCGGCAGTCACCATGCGCCAAGGGAACGCATTACCCTGCGTTCAGAATTGTCCGTCACTTTTTAGGGTCATTTAGGGTCATGCGTCAATCGCCGGACGGCAAAGAACGCTTGTGTGCGGGGGCCCTAAGGAAATTATTAGAATTGATACAGTGTTTAAATTCCTTTTCTGATAATTTTTTTTACTACATTGACTGCTGTATTTTATAACTGAAATACATACAGTGTGTCCGCAAAAAATGTATCCACTGCCTTGAATCTACATTATTCATCATTTCACGATAATATGCATAATATGTTGGTACCATAGATACGTAGATTATTATTAATGAACTAGTGTATTTGCCCGTTAAAAAATAACGGGTCTTCAATAGTAATTTATTACCCGTTGTTAGGTTATTTTCAGTGAATTCAAATAAAATTTATTTTTCTGCATAAGCTGATACTTTTTTTTATTGATAAAAACATTTAAAAATTGAATAAAAACAGGGGAATTTAAATATCAAGTCAATATATTCCCGTGCGTATCATAGTTACATTCTTCAATCGAGTAAAAGCGGACACCAAATAAATAAATAAACACACTAAGATTATAAATAGTACTTAAAAGATATACTCGATGGCAATGGATACATTTTTTGCGGACACACTGTATAAGAATTGGATAAAAACCCACGTAAGGGATATAATTTAATATCAATATATTCCCGTGCGTATCATGGTTACATTCTTAATTTTTTTCCTATTTGATCTATGTTGAAAAATTTGAGCGAAATGTCAACTCGTAAAATTTCATTCGAATTTTAAAAAATAAAACAAAAAAATTTGAATGATTTTTTCCTAATTAATTTTGTTAATTCATTTTACTCTTCATTTTTTTAGATGAATGAAAAGAGAACTATTATTCCAATAAATTCCACAAATTCACTTTTTTATTTTATATCTAATAAAAGAAAAAAACATTACTCTTTCATTAATTCTACAAATTCACTTTTCTATTATTTTTTAATAAATGAGAAAAAATTCAATTCATTTTTTATTTAATTCAAAACTTGCCTTCTACCGTATTTCTTCTTACAATCGAATCAATTGCAAGCTCACATTTGTTCGGCAAAATGATTTCGTATTCGCGACACACTGTTTACTTTTCCAGTAAAGAAAAACGTGCGGGGATCAACAGTCTTACTTTTACCCGCGAAAAGTAAAAGAACGTATAACAACAGAACGGTATGACATGTGTTAAAAAAGTCTTTGAATGTAGGTTGTTGAACTAGAAATTATCCCTGAACGATCATAATTATTCTACGGTAGAACTCCTCTATAATGAAATACTGTATAGTGATATAGTGTCCTGTGTAAGGAAGTAGCCTCTATAGTGAACAAATTTCCTTTAGTCTGCCATAAAATGGGTATTAGTTTTCTAAAACTGATAGCTATTCATGGCAGACTAAAATAATTTGTTCACTATAGAGGCTACGTCCTTACACAGGACACTACATTCATTATACAGAATTTCACTATAGAGGAGTTCTTCTGCATTACCCCTTTTTAACATAAACAGAACACATGCTATATTTCAATTCTTTATGTTTCCTTTGTGTTTGAAATGGAATTATAATTTTTGCCATGAAAAATTTGAAAAAGGAACATCGACTAAAAAGAAAATTTGTTCACTATGCAGGGTATTCTCTAACTCAGGACTCTACATTCACTATGAAGGACTTCTACTGTATATAAATATAACATTAAATTCAATACCATATATAATCTACACTCATGAAATCTGAAAAAAATAATGAAAAAATATTATTTTCTATTCAAGATCATTTTTATTTAAGAAATAAATCGTATTTTTTATTTTCAGCCATTTCATAAATAAGATCTTTATATTCTTAGATAGAACAGAAATGTCGAAAAGCACTCTGTCCAAAACACTGCAAATAAAATGTCGATATGTATTTCTATCAATTGAAACGTTCGACTTCTTCTTTGGCGAAGCATTTTAAAGTTCTCGTTCAGTTTTCAGATATCTGCGAAAAAAGACCTCGAGTCATAACGGCTGATAGAAATGTTCTGTATTTTATCTCAACGACTCAATCAGCAGAGGAAGGAAGCAGTGAATGAGGCTGCAGCTGATAATGGATATCGGAAGATAAGGCTTATCTCCACGAAATGACCACGCATTTCAGTGACAGTTTCATTCACATTTGAATCTCATGATGAAGAAGAAAATTCAATAGTTGGAATGGGTCTGAGATTAGGGTTCTTTTTCTAATTCTCGGAATCAATTGGGGTCTTAGAAAAGGATGAAGGTTTTCTTCATATGATTTAGATACAAGCAGATCCCGCTTTAAATAAACTCCGGTTTCTTAACAGGACGACTTAAAGCGGAGTTGACACCCGAGCTTACCTACATCAGTTGTACCGGAAAATTATTTTTAAACAATTTTATTTACATTGAAGGAATAATACAAAATATGGTACATATGTAGTATTAAAACCTTGTTACACGGTGCGATTTAACGTGCGAGTTGGCCTAACCAGTTACTGTAGTGCAGCTACTCGCACAGTTTGACTTCACCAGTCGAGTAACTGTCATGGAGATTCAATGCTATGAACATTAAACTACTGGCATGCGAGTACAGTGGGACAGCTGCTGTCCACTGTCACGACAGTAACTCGCACCATGTAACAAGGGCTTTAGAGTACCATGTAAACGTTCCTTCATTATTGTTAATAAAAAACGAAAAGATAGAAGTAACAATGCTAAACTTAAAGCGGTGTCTTCCCCGCTTGAAATATGATAAGACATACAATAAGTTATATACTATGTATTCTATATTGGTTCATTTCATTTGGATTAAATAATGTGAGCGTGGAAATAATTAGAAAATTAATAACTAATGTACCTTTTGTATTGGATATTAATTTAGATTTGAAATAATAACTTAATAATACTTTATTAATTTTAGAATTAATTCAGTATTTTATTATATTAACTAGTGTACAGTTTCCCGTTAAAAATGACGGTATTTCAATGATATTAATATTGGTGTAACTTAATCCGTTATACCTAAGTTAATTTTTCAGTTGAAATAAAAACCTGATAATTAAAAGGTTATTTCAATATATTCTCGTACATATGTATCATAATTACATTACAATATTCTATCATAATTATACACATTGCGTTCCTATTTATTTATTAAATAATTAATAAATTATCAATAATTTTCCCAATCTGTATTTGCGATAGAGTTTGCCATAAACAAATAAAAATTATAATCATTCTCAAGAAGCGGACACAAAGTAAATAAATAAATATATAAATAAACACACGACGGGTATTATTAAGATGGATTTACATTGTCAACGATAATAATAATAAAGTTATTGATGGAATTAGAATTAGTGTAGAGTTTTTACTTGATTAGAGATGGTTTACCATAGATCTAAGCGATACTATTTGTTCTAGGAATTTTCGACGAAAATTCACCGAAAATTTCGTTCGGCGAAAATTCTTTTGGTGAAATTTAATATAAATTTCCTTTAAGGGCAATGTCACACGAGCATTTTTTCATGGCGTTTTCGCAGCGTTTTTGACGCCGAGGAAGTTTTTGTGAAACTAATTCCATATGTATCCATGTTAGTAGCGAGTGAGTATCACACTAGCGCTTTCACAGCGTTTTCTCGGCGTTATCAACGTCAGTCCTCGGTTGCTGACGCAACGTTTTAAACGCCGGGGTATATACCATGTCAAACTAGCGTTTTCATAGCAGTTTCACCGCTCCAAAAGCGTCGCATTGAACACGCTGCAAATACTCTTGTGGGACTTGGCCCTAAGTTACAACTATTTATATTATACTATATGTAAAAGCATGTCTACTAACTAACTTCAGTTCCTATGCCTGCTTGCATTCAAACTAATTTAAGCAAATCGAATACTGCCAAATCGAATCTCCTAATGGGCCTAAAATCCCTGATGGTGCGTTGTTCTAATTACTGCAAGACTGACTGCAGTAACCAGTAACTTTTTAGGGTAAAATAAAGGCGTGTGAACAGAAAATTGAATTTGGTTCAGAGACTCAGTTTCGGGATTTGGAGGAGAATATGGATTGGGACAGTAAATGATTCTGCTTGCTTACTTCTTGTTTAGATAATACGGGGTTTACACTAGTTTAACTATCTAGGCTAGGGGATCATCTAACACTCTCAGTACTCTGAAAGTGGGGGTACACTCATGAGTCAATCTGAGCTTAAAGAAGATAATGTGGATTGGAACAGTCGAGAGTCTGTTTGCTTAGTTCTAGCAGATAATGCGGAGATTACACTAGTTTAACTAAATAGTTATTCTTAGCAATTGAGCGATATATTTAGTAATATGTATATTAAATAATTGATTTGCATCAATATATACAATGAAAATCTAATACATACTAACAAAATATAACTTGTTATAAATTCAAACAAAATTCAAATTTTACGCTACCCATTCTAGGAATAATAAATTTACAAGTAAAGCTGAGAAAACCGATAGAGCCTTTTTATTACCAGCTTCATAAGTTGTGGCATGAAATTCTTCGTGGAATGTTACAATGTATTCTGCAGATCAAATTCCAATATTATAATGCACAGTATAATGGATGTATAAGGGTGTGACTATCAGATGGAAGCTTCTTTTGTTGTTTTACATGAGAGTGACGGCATAATGTGATGATTAAGGGAAACTAAGTAAGGAAACATTAGGGTTAGAAGATAATTACTAAATGTGAATTATATAACGGATGAGAATTACAATTGGTTTTCATTAAAAAATATATATTAAATATTGAAATATATTTAATGTGATTAGTTTTATTAAAACCTATTGAAGTTTTTATGTGGTTTTCTACACTTATTAAAATATAAAAAATCTTAATTTTAGAGAGTGAATGTGGGTTTACCGCAATAACTGTTATTTAAAAACCTATTCTACCATAGTATTTATATACTAAAGATACAAACTATACTATTTCTGAGAATAAAATAGAGCACAGTGGAGAACTCTAGAACTCTTTTCTCAAAGCCAACAAAACCTACGCCTCACTGACAGATATCAATCAAAACAAACCAAAACTTTACGAAAATCAAACAAATTCGAACAGAATAATCTTTTTTCTGGTGGTCATTAAAGAGAGAATAGCTGCTTCAATTGAGTGTTTGTTTTGCAGTTATTTGGAAATAGTGAAGTGGTAGCTTTTGATCGAGCATTCTGCCCCCAGTTTAAAAAGAGTAGCGATTCGTATGCCTACAATGTAAGTCGTAGAATGTCTTTTGATTGGCTGCGGCAGTTTTTAACTTGGTTATTATCTAGTAATGTAGATGGTGAGGCCTGTAGACACTGTAGATGATGAGGCCTGTAGACACTGTAGATGATGAGGCCTGTAGACACTGTAAATGGAGAGGCCTGTAGACACTGTAGATGATGAGGCCTGTAGACACTGTAGATGATGAGGCCTGTAGACACTGTAGATGATGAGGCCTGTAGACACTGTAGATGATGAGGCCTGTAGACACTGTAGATGATGAGGCCTGTGGACACTGTGGATGATGAGGCATGTAGACACTGTGGATGATGAGGCATGTAGACACTGTAGATGATGAGGCCTGTAGACACTGTAGATGATGAGGCCTGTAGACACTGTAGATGATGAGGCCTGTAGACACTGTAGATGATGAGGCCTGTAGACACTGTAGATGATGAGGCCTGTGGACACTGTGGATGATGAGGCATGTAGACACTGTGGATGATGAGGCATGTAGACACTGTAGATGATGAGGCCTGTAGACACTGTAGATGGTGAGGCCTGTAGACACTGTAGATGATGAGGCCTGTAGACACTGTAGATGATGAGGCCTGTAGACACTGTAGATGGTGAGGCCTGTAGACACTGTAGATGATGAGGCCTGTAGACACTGTAGATGATGAGGCCTCTAGACACTGTAGATGATGAGGCCTCTAGACACTGTAGATGATGAGGCCTGTAGACACTGTAGATGATGAGGCCTGTAGACACTGTAGATGATGAGGCCTGTAGACACTGTAGATGATGAGGCCTGTAGACACTGTAGATGGTGAGGCCTGTAGACACTGTGGAGGATGAGGCCTGTAGACACTGTAGATGGTGAGGCCTGTAGACACTGTGGATGATGAGGCCTGTGGACACTGTGGATGACGAATCATGTAGACACTGTAGATGATGAGGCCTGTAGACACTATGGATGATGAGGTCTGTGGACACTGTGGATGGTGAGGCCTGTAGACACTGTGGATGATGAGGCCTGTAGACACTGTGGATGATGAGGCCTGTAGACACTATGGATGATGAGGTCTGTGGACACTGTGGATGGTGAGGCCTGTAGACACTGTGTATGATGAGGCCTGTAGACACTGTGGATGATGAGGCCTGTAGACACTGTAGATGATGAGGCCTGTAGACACTGTAGATGATGAGGCCTGTAGATGGTGAGGCCTGTAGACACTGTAGATGATGAGGCCTGTGGACACTGTGGATGGTGAGGCCTGTATACACTGTAAATGATGAGGCCTGTAGACACTGTAGAATGTAGATGATGAGGCCAGTAGACACTGTAGAATGTAGATGATGAAGCCTGTAGACACTGTAGAACAGTGGTTCTTAAAGTATTTTTCTCGCGCACCCCTTGCTTTTATCAGGCTCCCCCTGAGCATTGTATAGTATTGTAATAGATTGAAAAGCTACAATTAGAACATATTTGTTTACCATGATTTGAGAATTAAATATGCAAATTGAAAAAGTAAGGAAAATGATTGTTATCTACATAATGTAAAATTATTTTTTTAGGTAAGGAAAATTAAAATCCATTAGAAATTAAAGAAAACCATATAATTTGTGATAATAATTCAGTATATTGCATTGTAGTTATATAACTATTTAGAAAATGAACAGTTGTAAACTAATAAATTAAAACAAAATCAATTACGAGGTAGCGACATTCCCATATAATCCCGACACAGAAAGCAAAATTCGATATAGAAAGGTACAGTTTCTTGTTTATACAATGGAAGCACCCTCTTTCTTTCTATTCAGTGTTAGAATATAGGACAGAAGGAATAAAAGTTACAGGCACACAAAACGAGAAATCCCACACTCAAAGATATAAAAAAATTTATCGAAAACCACAATGATAATTAGGTGTTTATATCAGAAAATTCGTATACTTTTATAACTACTTCATATCGCAACATTTTTGAGGAAAATATACATCATGTATATTCTGTATGATATTAATAGCAACAACCGAACTTATAAACAACAGCCATCTCATGCCTATAAACAATTCAGGCCCCAAAGGGGTGCCGTGCACCCCCGTTTAACAACCACAGCTGTAGATGATGAGGCCTGTATACACTGGCCAAGAGTATACTTTCATACACAGTATACTTTCATACACAGTAGAAGATATGGAAAAAATTCCGTATGTTACAACAATCACAGCACGACCAATAACAACTCAAACAAAATATCGAATGTTCCATCAAATAGTGTCTGAATCTCATACTTCGACGCAATTCAATTTAACTTTTGGTCTTTACAACGAATCAAAAGTTCTACTCTGTACTAAACTTCACACCCGACTGGTTTAAAATAGACTTGTAGGTTGGGGTCAATTCGTATATAACACTATTTTAACAATGCTAGGATAATATTTTAAGACTATTTTAATAATATTAAGATAATATTTTAACAATATTAGGATAATATTTTAACACTATTTTAATAATATTAAGATAAAATTTTAACACTATTTTAATAATATTAAGATAATATTTTAACAATATTAGGATAATATTTTAACACTATTTTAATAATATTAAGATAATATTTTAACAATATTAGGATAATATTTAACACTATTTTAACAGTATTAAGATAATATTTAACACTATTTTAACAGTATTAAGATAATATTTTAACACTATTTTAATAATATTAAGATAATATTTTAACAATATTAGGATAATATTTTAACACTATTTTAATAATATTAGGATAATATTTTAACACTATTTTAACAATATTAAGATAATATTTTAACAATATTAGGATAATATTTTAACACTATTTTAACAATATTAGGATAATATTTTAACACTATTAGGATAATATTTTAACAATATTATAACAATATTGTAACGATATTGTGCAATATTGTAACAATATTGGGGCATGATTGAATTAACATTGCCCCAATATTGTTACAACATTGCCCCAGTAATGTTACAACACTGCCCCAAAATTGTTACAGCACTGCCCCAAAATTGTTACAACATTGCCCCAATTTTGTTACAACATTGTCCCAATATTGTTACAACATTGCCCCAGTATTGTTACAACATTGTCCCAATATTGTTACAACATTGCCCCAGTAATGTTACATTATTGCCCCAATATTGTTACAACATTGCCCCAATATTGTTACAATATTTTCCCAATATTGTTACAACATTACCCCAATATTGTCACAACATTGCCCCAATAATGTTACAACATTGCCCCAATATTGTCACAACATTGCCCCAATATTGTTACAACATTGTCTCAATATTGTTACAACATTGCCCCAATATTGTTACAACATTGCCTCAATATTGTTACAACATTGCCTCAATATTGTTACAACATTGCCTCAACATTGTTACAACATTGCTACCCAATCAGTATCGTCACAGATCTAATATATAAATTTTATAGCAATAATAATACTTGTAAAGTTTTATCAAAGATACACAATGAACAGAAAATTAATGTTTCACTTCAAATTTTATAAGTGAAATGTGAAATAACTTACATAAAAGTTTTAATTATTTTATAAGTGAAATGTGAAATAACTTACATAAAAGTTTTAATTATTTTATAAGTGAAATGTGAAATAACTTACATAAAAGTTTTAATTATTTTATAAGTGAAATGTGAAATAACTTACATAAAAGTTTTAATTATTTTATAAGTGAAAGGTGAAATAACTTACATAAAAGTTTTATTACAATAAACATTTCATCAATGTGAATTTAGCAGTTATATATATTAAGTGGTGTATTTTTCCGTAAAAAAATAATATATTTTTAAAGACTTATTGTTTCATTGGATACGAGAAAATAAAATATTGGTGTAACTAAAGCTAGAAGTTAGTAGGGTAAGTTCCGAATTATCGGTCAGTACTACATCTTCGGTCATATTAGAAAAAAACAATATTAAAATTAAAATTATTACACAGTGTTATCTAATACTTTTTTCTCAGTGTAATATTTCATTTGCTTCAAACTTATACAGTATAACTCCTCTCTATAGTCCTGAGTAAGAGAACTACCCTCTATAGTGAACAAATTTTCCTTAGTCTGCCAAACTAATTACCGTTCCTGGCAAATTAACATAAAACTAAAAAATTCTTCATGTTGAATATTGATAGTTTGATAAAAAAAGTTAGTATGAATAATTTAAAAATAATAAATAGGTTCTCTATAGTGATATCCTGTATAGTGAATGTAGTGTCCTGAGTAAGGAAGTAGCCTCTATAGTGAACAAATCTCTTCAATTTGTCATGAAAAGCCACTATAGTTTAAAACTAACAGTAGAATAAATCATTAATTTCTTTTTATTCAAGACAAAAACAAAATTTGTTCACTATAGAGGCTACTTCCTTATTCTGGACACTACATTCACTATATAGTATTTCATTATAGAGAAGTTCTACTCTATCTTATTTTAAAACACGGTATATGTCTTTCGTCGGACATTCCCGATAAAAAACAAAAAAAAAACCGTCAATATTTTGCCGTAATGGACAACAGTAATACGATCTGTCGATTATACTGACCTGACAGCATTAGGAAACTTTGTTATTAAGGGATTTTTCACGTGACTCTGAAGGTAATGAAAACTGGTGGAGATTTGACATACAAATTACGATTTGAAAGAAAGAACCGGTATTTTGACAGAAGCTGTCGGTATTTTGACAGAAGCTGTCGGTATTTTGACAGAAACTGTCGGTATTTTGACAGAAGCTGTCGGTATTTTGACAGGAGAAACCGATAATTTGACAGAAGGAACCGATAATTTGACAGAAGGAACCGATAATTTGACAGAAGGAACCGATAATTTGACAGAGGAACCGATATTTTGACTAAAGCTATCGGTATTTTGACAGAAGAAACCGATAATTTGACAGAAGGAACCGATAATTTGACAGAAGGAACCGATAATTTGACAGAAGGAACCGATAATTTGACAGAAGCTGTCGGTATTTCGGTGTTTGGAAGTCAAAATAGTTAGAATGGTGTTTGAAATACAAAAATTAAAGCTATGAATGAAATGAATTATTTATTTCATCTTCATGGAAGAAATATTATATAACAATGAGTAACTAAATTCTAAATTCTAATTTAGAATTAATTTAAAATAAAAAAAAGTACGTCAAATATATCTACTAAAAACAATCATTCTGGGTCTTGAATAAGTTGAACTCAGAGAGAACGTTAATATGTATACAATGTATACACAGTATCACATCTACATATACATACAGTTACATGAAATCCTCTATAGTGAATATGTAGAGTCCTGAGTAAGGAAGAAGCCTCTATAGTGAACAAATATTCTTTAGTCTGCTGAAAAATTGGCCATCAGTTTACGAAACTGATGGCCATTCATGGCAGACTCAAGAAAAAAAATTCACTATAGAGGCTAGTTCTTTACTCATGACACTACCTTCACTATAGAGGAGTTCTACTGTACAAAGATAGATTGTCAGAAAAGGAGTTATTTAATTTTCATTTCTTCTCCATTAAATATGACTAGGCATTAATATAAACATTAACTAATATTTTAATTCGTATCATTTTAATGAAAAGATGTAAACTGAAGAGTGCCTACCTATCATTTCTTCTCTATTATACGGGGTGACCAATAAAAAACTGGTCGAAAGTAAATGCTTATAACTTAAAAAGTAATTGATGTAGAAAGGTAAAACAAAAATCACATAAAAGAGTATATTCTCAAGTTTTATTCGATATATAACAAAAGTTCGAAATTTTTACCGCTGTGCTTAATAGAGAGATTAATCCTTATTTTAAAAAAAGCGATTACTTCAACTAATATATTTTGGCTACTTCACGTATCTCTTGCTTCAAGTCTTCAATCATGTTTGTTTTCAATTCAAATACCTTTTCTTTAACATAAATCAGAGATAAAATCCAAAGGTGAAAGGTCAAGGGACTTAGTTGGACAGAGAAAACGGTTCAGTGCGAAATAATCTTGTCTTCGAAGTGATTTTTCAATCTGTCTACTGCAGACAAGAATGTGTATGCAGTTGCAGTGTCATAATGGAACCAAAAGACAAGATGATTGTCGTCAGTCATTACAGTATCTGACATTTCAATGTATCCGTTGGTGTTTACAGAACAAATATTTTCAGTCTCTACATCTTTAAAAAATATGGACCCTGCAAGGATTATGCAAACTCAAACCGCACCAAACTGTCACTTTCGCCAAGTGCAATGGTTTCTCAAACAATTCATTTCTTGTCCATTTTTTGAGCAAATTCTTAACCATTTTAATTTTTATATCCTTGTTGTATTGAATGGCATATTTTCTCTTAACTTTAGTTGCAGAACGGCTTAAATGATAATGTTTAGAAATTAAAACACGCTATTCAGTAGTTAGTTGCATAATGATTCATGAGGGTTGATTAAAATGTGTTGACGAAATAACCATTATGTTTATTTGAGATACCTGTTTCTCATATTCGATAGTTTTCAATATCTTTAATGTCAAAGAAAACTTGAGAATATGCTCTTTTATGTGATATTTGTTTTACTTTCTACACCAATTACTTTTTGAGTTATAAGCATTTACTTTCGACTAGTTTTTTATTGGTCACCCCATAACTCTAGGCGTTGAGTAAAACATTAATTAATATTTTACTTCATATCATTTGATGGAAAGATGAAAAGTGAAGAGTGCCTATTTAAGTGCGTGTCAGACTTTTCTATCGTGATGAACGTAATTAGAAACCAAATTGCCTCAGATTTTGTGTGGGTTATAACATGACATTCAGGGAATGTTCTGTCGATAATAATAAGGATAATCACTCTCTGCGATATAATAATAGCAGATATTATAGCACGATAAGAAGAAGAAAAATGTAATTGCTCTATTATAATATTAATACATTTGATATGTGGGTTATTCGTCAGATGGAAAATTTCAATCGCCTATCCTTATTAAATTTTACAGTGATTATACAGGGTGACCCACAAAAAAGTGTACACAAGTTTGAATTAATATAAATATCGTACACGTACAATCTTAAGCGGTGGTAGAATGGATACATGAAAAAAGTCGAATTTTAAAATTTACTTCAACTCATTCAACGAAATTGTGCGAAATGTTTTCGTCAAAATACGATCTGTATCTATCGTAACGAACGAATAATAGTCAATCATACCCAGAGAAAATGTTATGGTTGATCATAGAAGATTATGGAAGGATCTCATTCAATCTTCCATAGCCCCACCATAATCTATCTCTGGGTAGTCATTTTGAGCACCACGACTCGTAAAGTACTATCGAATTTATTGGTACTTTTATTTGCATGCTCAATTTAACGCAATACACTTCTCGTTAGTCACTGGAAATAAAATAGGACGCAGTTGAACTCCTCTATAGTGAAAGAGAGGCATGAGAAACAGAGCTACCACGTATAGTGAACAAATTTACTTTAGTCTGCCATGAACGTTCATTAGTCTTCTAACCCAGGGATGTGGGCTTCGCATGTCAAATTGAGCTTATTATATGGTATTCAACAATTCAATATAAATCAATTTCAGGAGGATTTTGAGACTTTCTTAAATAGGGCTGTAATTAGAAATTAAAGGACCGCAATTTACTTGTGTGACCCTATGTCAAAAATGCTGCGTAAAGGCTACTTCACATATAACCCCAATATCCGTTCGGAACGTCACCACCGGTCAGTGATTTTTTATCACTGAGGGGAGCCGGTACTGTGTGAATGTGTCCGTTGAAATTAAGGTAACGATATATTTTTTCACTGACACTGAATCACTGAGAGGAGAGTGACGGAGACGGACCGGTGACGTCCCGGACGGATCCCTGACATGTGTGAAGAATCTAGTAGGTAATTCATTAAAACAAAATAATGCTTTAAATTGGTTCCAATATTTCATGATGATTATATTGGTTCTAGGTTATGTTACACAGCAGTAAGTTCCAACCCGGTATATTCCACCTCTGTAAATTCCATCCATGTAACACTGCTCATGGATGCAGAAAAGCTAATCAGTGAATGCAGTCACAATGTGATGAAAAGGCACACAATTAAGCACCGGTGGTTGCACTCACGGAAGGAAGAGGAAAATGAAGAGGTGACAGTAAATGAAGCTTACGAGCCTACCTAACACAAAATCTAAGAAATCGTAGTTGAAGAACATAACTCTAGCGCTTTCTTTTAAAACTTCAAGAAGAATTTAAAAAAATGATAAACATGGTAAAAATGTAAAAAGAATCAAAACATAACAAATAAAATTTATGACTAACCAAACCTAACTCATAAAGTAAGGTGGAACTTACCGGGGTGGAATATACCGGTCACCAAGATTATTATATTGGATTTTGATTTTAGTCTAATTTTAAAGTAATTATTTAATTTCAAGTTAAATTCTGGATATATTCATAATCTAAAAATTATAATGTGAAACAGTAATTGGTAGCTATCTAGATGATATCGATATCGGTGAATGTTTAATAAATCGTAAAATCATTCCAAAAATATTTTTCAACTATACACTGTAAAGTTTATATATATTTAATATAGAATATAGTTCAATGCTCTCAATCAATCAGGACAGCTGCTTACTTTTTTATAGGCGTATTTTATATTCAAATTTCCTGGTTAGTTAATTCTCGTACGAATATCATTAAGTGTTCAGTTATTGTGGCATACATTAACCAAAAACTTTACCTAGGTATCCGCATACCAAGTGATTAATTATATTATTAGATCCAATCAAAATAAAACTTTATTTTCTTTAAGATTACACTATTTGTGTAAGTTTTTATACTTATTGAGTCATTACATATAACATGAAATATTAAATGGTCAATATAGTGACCAATATGCAACAAAAGGTTAACCATTTTGTAGCTTATCATTATTATAGTCACGTAAAACGTAGGTATGATTATCGCTGAAAGCACGCAAAACTTATCATTTTCCTCATATAGGCACGTAAAATTAAAATATTAAGTAATTATCTGTAATCATTAATCACCATCACCTAGCTATAGTTAGCCTCCACCTGACAATTTTAATATTTCTTCTTTACCATATTCTGCAAACTGGCTTCATTTCTTAGGTACCTAATTAAGTTATTATTTAATCAGGTACTCACGTTAACAGAAAACGTGCCATCTGAAAAATAATGATTTATAGTTTATTATCAAAAAGGAAAGAGATTCTATACGATTCATTTTAAGTATAAATTAGCATTCTAAATATGTACCTGTTCATTTATACTCCTGTTACAGTTTCGCTGCCGTACATCAAGTTGTCACTATTTTCATTAATTTTCTATTTTCATATAAATCACCTCACTAGCACTACTATTTTCTTATTTCACACTTTAAATATTACACTGCGATTAAATAATTAACACTAACTGCACTTTTAACAACACCACACATTCGAATTGCACAACATTTGGATTTAAACTGAGGTAGTAAACTAGTAATTTCAGTCCAGTTGGTACCCTAGTTGTGTCACATATAAAAATTGCTGCCCTTTAATTTTTAAAACAAAACTTTCTTAAGGAAGTCTATAATCCTTGCTGACCCGAATTTATATCAAAATGTTCCAAACCAAAAGATGAACAATGATTGTTATTTATTAGAGTTAAGGGCTAAGTTAGTTTGTGTACCGCAATTTACCTGCTTCACCCTACTCAACTTTACAATTTTTTAGTCAAAATGAGTGCCTAGATTATGAGGTGAGATGAGACACACAATTTAAAACATTTAATTCGTACCTATTTACGATATACGACAGAAACTTACATGAAAATGAATTATTATAGGCCTGTTTCCAACGATTCTTTTCAAAGTAATTTAATTTAATTATCAATAAGTAATCGCATCTTGAGTCCCTTTCGAAATATCGGTCTTTGAAAAATGAAATTCACGGACGAGTGATAAAAATTGTTAAATGACAGTCAAGGAGCAATAGAACAGCTCTATTTGGTTCAAATTAAAAAAAAAATCAGTATTTTTTTGTTTATATTACTCTTTTATAAGCGATAGTATAGCACAAAATGGGTACGGTTGAGAGCCCCCCTAGGTCATAAACCCGACCCCCCCCCCCCCCCGGTCACGAGCCCCCCTCCCTGTTTTTTTAATCCTTATTTACCTAGTTAAATAAATGAAGAACTAATTAGATAGAAATAACTGTCACACATCAGGATTGTTTAATGACCTGGCAGGGGGGTTCGGGGGGCGGCACGCCCCCCTTTATATACATATATTTTATGTTTAATCAGTCTTGAACTACAAAAGTGCCAATAAGGATTAAATAATATAGGTAAATAAGGATTAAAAAAAAACAGGGGGGCCCGTGACCGGGGGGGGGGGGTTAGGTTTGGGCTTATGACCTACACCCAGCACAAAAAGCTAACTTGATCGAGAGTACAACCTAACTACTTTGATAAAAAAAACTTGTCTTTTCGTTAAATTGATCAAAATATTTGTTTTAGATTAATATGAAGTACTGTAAGTTTTGTTAAAATCAGACTAGATTAAGTTTATAATGAACAACGGTTCATTCACTGTAGGATTTCAAGAAATGCATAGAAAACTGGCCATTTTAAAAATACCTAAATTCATTATAAAGAGTATACCATTTCTCAGGACTCTACTAATCGGAATGGTTTACTATACAGGACTTCATTAAAAAGGAATTGCACTGGTAGAGTTCCTCTTTAATAAAATACAACTAGTTTCCCAACAAATGATAGTCATTGTTGACATCTATTCTTAAGTGTCATCTATCTCGAAAAGTAGCTACTTCGAATTTCGAAAAAGTCGATCTACAGAGCATTCTGCAAATCTTTTCTTCGTGATATTCTCATTTTACTAATCAACAAATGCATTTTTTATTTATTCCAAATGTTACCATGTATTAACCTAAATTCCTATATATTCCATTATAAATTAAGTGTTGATAATTCGAAAAACAGTTTGAATTTCAGAAAATTTCTTTCAAAACTATAAATTCCGTACCACTTTCTTAAAATAATTTTCAAGTCTAGGTCTAACAGACTTTTTTTTTAAATTTATTTATATTATAGATTTAACTTTCTCATATAACATCAATATTGATATAAGAAATTAAAAGAAGTTTCCTAGCTATCAATTTCAAGAAATGTGTCTCAAACAATTCCACTGTGGGTTCTGTTGATTTTTCAGAATCTTTCTCCAAATAATCCTTTTGGGAAGCCATGATCTTCTTAGCAGGAATTAGAGTGTGTTTCTGCCTTTAAAATAATCCTAATACCATCCCTATGATATAAAATAGAGATGGTGACTCTTCTTGATACAGGATTAAAACAGCGGGCAAAGAATTAACTCTGAAATTATCACTGTGAGAGATATCCGCATGTCCTTTAAGGGCCGTACACACGCAGGGTTTTTTAAGTCTTTCCACCAGACTTTTTGCTAAGCTCCTCCTACTTTTTCCATGAGAATATAAGAAAAAACGATATAATTGAAATAAATAATAATCATAAAGTTTTTTATTATATTCTCGTAGAAAAAGTAGGAGGAGCTTAGCAAAAAGTCTGATGGAAAGACTTCAAAAACCCTATGTGTGTACGGCCCTAATAAATAGAGTGAATCTACGATGTGAGTTTTAAATAGAAGCTTGAATGTCATATCGTTTTCTTGTTCCCGCTTCGCACTTGCGTTTTTTAGCAGCGCGGAAAAAAATGCACGCTGTTTGGTTTTTTCAGCGATAATGTTTTTTTGATATGATTTTTCCCTCAGTGGTAAAAAAACGCAAGTATGACCACATTTTAAGAAGAGCTTTTTTGTCCACGGTGTTAAAAACGCAAGTGTGAAGCGAGTGTTATCTTTGATTTTAAAACAGTAGAACTCCTCTATAGTGAACTACAACTAGTTCACTATAGAGGATTTAGTTCACTGTGGAGGATTTAGTTCACTATAGAGGATTTAGTTCACTGTAGAGGATTTAGTTCATTATAGAGGATTTAGTTCACTATAGAGGATTTAGTTCACTGTAGAGGATTTAGTTCACTATAGAGGATTTAGTTCACTATAGAGGATTTAGTTCACTATAGAGGATTTAGTTCACTATAGAGGATTTAGTTCACTGTTGAGGATAAAGCAGTCTATACAAAATATTTTCTTTCTCTTTCAAATAAATTCATTATACTACGTATTTCATTTCTCAGCACTCTTAAAAATCAGGATGGTTCACTACACATGACTTCATTATAGAGGATTTGTACTGGTAGAATTCCTGTTTCATGAAAAATAACTAATTTACCATAGAGAGATTCATAGAAAACTTATGAAATTGGTGGCTGACTAAACTAAATATGTTCACGATAGAGGTAAGTTCGCTATACAGGATGATTCTCTGTACAGGAGTTCACTATAGAGGATCGAGTTCCACTCTTTAGCACTATTCAATGGATTTTTCATTAAAATCCATTACTTATTAAAAGGAGATTTTCAAACTAAAGCATAAATTCAATTAACAATAATGCAAAATAGAAGAAAATTCTAGCATGCATCTAAAATATGTGAACTGGTTCTAGCACGTTATAAAACATCGTTTAAACATGAGTGAACAAGTTCTAAAATGTCCGAACAAGCTTTAAAAAACTAAATCATTATTCATTTTATTTAAATAAGCTCCAACATATCTAAACAAGCTATATAACATGTTCGAACACGTTCTAACATTTAAAATAGGCGTAGTTGATTGAGGCCTATTCACCGTAGATCTACCAAAGGCCTTCGAGCCCACTGTATCTATTTTTTATCTAGAATAGACCACTAAATTCTTCAAGGGATACTTTTTTACCCATCTTTCGTTCTCCATACCCCCCGCCGTTGCCGTAATGGCAAAATTATTTAGGTGCTCCCGAGCCTAATTTCTAAAGGAAAACGATAGGCATACTAAGATCATTCCATGGCACATCATAATTTCTAGATGCTCGTTTTTCAAAGCTCTGACGTGGGGTTTTTTTCTTCACAAATGGGCGGGCGCCGCCGCGGTAAATTGATAGCTTTATATATCTTTTTTGCAACGGAAAGCTCTTTCAATGGAACCGCTAATCGTGGCCCAGATTTTCTTACGGCGCGCGCGGTCGCATCATTTAAAATGAAAATTCA